>JAITYX010000162.1:0-216898 GCA_021018815.1 Talinum fruticosum | reverse complement strand
TGATGGATTTACAAAAGTTTATTTTAGGAAAAGGTTTAAAAATAATAATTAGGAAATTTATGTGGTTGAGAAGTGTTGCTTGGAGGAGTTTTGCTTTTGTGAGGAAATAATAATTAGGAAATTTATGTGGTTTAGATGTGTTGCTTGGGGAAGGAGTTTTACTTTTGTTACTTGGAGAAGGAGTTTTGTTTTTGTTACTTGGGGAAGGAGTTTGAGTATTTTGTCTTACTTGATTTAAGTCCCCAATTCTTTTGCTATAAATTAGGAATCTTAGAGTCTTGTAGAGATCATCAATTATGCAATGAATACAAATCAAGCACTGAAATGCTAGTTTCCTTCTCTCCTCTTCTGAATCTTCCACTTTTCCTCTCTAATTCTTCTCTCCCCTCTAAATTCCCTCTTCTTCTCCCTTTTCCCCTTCCCGTTATCTATCAAATTGGTATCAGAGCAAGTTCCCTTTCCTCAAAACCATCCTAATTTTGCTGCCTGTCCAGAAAGCTTGAAACAGCCAAAAAAAAAAACAAAAACAAAAAACCTGCTGTCTCAGAATCGCAAACCACAAACCGCCCATGACAGCACACAACCAACCATCTTTGCCGACCACCACTGCTCACCGGAGGGTTACTGCTACTGAATCTTGTCTGCACTGCGCTGCTGCTGCTTACTGTGATTACACAAATCAAAGAGGTTCTGCTGTTGCTGCATGCTGACCCTGAGTCCCTGAGTCAAATGCTTACTGTTTCCGTGCAAATCAAAGAGGTCGAATTTACTTTGGTATTGTTTAAATTCTTGCTTGAATTTTAGGACTTTTGGTAATTAGTAGGTTGTCGATTGTTTGCTTGGAGCTCAAATTATTTTCTGTTTTCAAAAAAATAAAAAAATCAGGACGATTAGGGTAATTACATGTTTGTCTTTGTTGCTCTGTTTACTACACATGCATCAGAAGTAATTTATAGTTTGAGTTACCCGTGTATTTTGTGTTGAATTATTGGTGTCCAAAAAAAAAAAAGTTGTTTGCATGCCCATCACTAGATTAATGGTACTAGAACAAAGAGTCGATGGAATTGATAAAAGACTTGAAGAGTTTGACAAAAGGATGAAAGAACGTACTGAGTCAACTAAAAGTGATTTTGTTGAGGTCCATAACTCTCTAAATGCTTTGAATGCTACCCTTGAAAAGCTGGAAGCTAAATGGACCGAAAAGTATGAGTCAATTGAGATAGAGACTAGAGAAAACCACCACCACACCACTCGTGGTAGAAAGTCAAGTCCAAAGTCTCCAAAGTACCGTCATGGGTTTCCAAAACTCATTAGGTGGTATTCATGGAAATGTCACTAAAGCTGGAACAGAAACTACAGTCTCACTTGCCTTCATGTGTGCATATATGTGGCTAGTTCTAGTTATGTTCCCCTTCTCGGAAATCGACTTGTCGGTGTCAACTTTGCATGTAACCCGGAGACCGTGAACTCTATTCTTGGAAGGCCTAATGGGATCCATATCTCAAGAGGGCCTCAACGTAGAGTCACTAATCCTAGTCCTCATGATGTTGGAGATGATGACTATTACCAAGATGGTTATGATGAGCCGATATCTTATCGCTCTAGAGTTAGGTACCGCGGACGACATTATAGGCACCCTTCGCCTAGAAGAGACCAAGGATATCCGAGAAACCAAGGTCATGATGATCCTTTTGATGTGACTAGAAAGGTTAAGGTTGATGTTTCTAATTTTGATGGTAGACATGATCCCAATGCATTCGTAGATTGGTTAGATTGCTTAGAGGACTACTTTGAATTTTATGGCATGACTCGACATTCATAGAGTTCGTTTTGCTAAAATGAAATTTGTTGGGTTTGCTAAGAAATATTGGCAAAGTGTCCAAAGAGAGATAGACCACCTAGGTGAACAACCTATAACTTTGTGGGATGAAATGAAACAAAAATTGAAAGAAAAATATTTGCCTTCGTTCCACAAAAGGCAGATGCTGAATGATTGAAACAATTGTCGTATGTTAGTGTGTTTGACTATTATGCTGAATTTGAAGAAATGAAACCGAGGTGTGTTGTAAGAGAAGAACAATGGGTAACTGTGACTAGGTTCATTAATGGACTTTGTGATGACCTTAGGGGAGATGTGAGCTTGCACCAACCGGAATCTTTGATAGAGGCATACCAAAAGGCTTTAGAGATAGAAAAGTACAAAAAGCCTCCTTACTCTCTTAGGTGAACTTCCCAAGCGGGGAGCCCAAGTCTCCAAAGACTGTGACATTTCAACAGACTTCTTACTCTCAAAGACCACAGTCTAACCAATTTTCTAAGAGTAATGCCCAACCTAGTCAGTTTGTTGGTTCTGCCAAGGGTAGCTCCCTCGATTCACCTTCGGTTCACCCTTCTTCCTCATTTTCGTCAATGGTATTCTATAAGTGTCATGAGAGAGGTCATCCAGCTATTCGTTGTCCCAATCGTGCCCTTACCATAGGATCACACAACCTTGAAGAAAGATGAGAGAGAGGGTCATCTTACTGTCACGAGGTGTTTTCTTTCTACTACTAATTGTGATTCTTGGAAACGTACTTGTTATCTTTGAAACTAAAATGCTTTGTGGCGACAATATTCTTCGTTTAGTCATTTATAACGGTAGTTCCATGAATGTCATTTCCAAGACAGTGTTAGACTTCTCAACCTTAAGCCTGAACTATATTCCACTCCTCTTAAAGTTGCTTGGGTTGACAAGCTGTCTTTGACCATTTTTGAAAAGTGTGAAGTCCCTCTCCAATTAAGCGCATATTTTGAAAAAGTCCGGTGTAATGTTTTGCCTATGGATGTTGCTCACATTTTGTTGGGTCGTCCTTGGATTTATGATAAAAATGCCACTAATTTTGGAAAGGACAACACTTATGTGTTCACTCACGCTGGAAAGAGGATTAAGTTAACTCCTGCCCGACCTTCGAGCATAATAAGACCAAAGGGACCGACTCTAACCCCTCCCATGCTATAAGAGAAACTAAGAAGTTGCATTTTTTGTCCGGACATGAATGTGAAACACAAGGGCGAAAATCTAACATGTTGCTTGCATTAGTGGTCAAGGCTCAACTCGTGATTTCTGCGATACTCCATGTGAGATGTCCGCCGACCTCGCTAGCATTCTTGATGACTTTAAGGATGTGTCCCCTAAAGAGCTTCCTGGTGAGTTACCTCCCATGAGGGATATTCAGCATGCCATAGACCTTGTCCCAGGATCTTCTTTACCTAACTTACCTCATTATAGGATGAATTCTAGAGAACGTGAGGAATTGAATAGACAAATTGATGAGCTCTTGCAAAAGGGTTTTATTCAACACGGTCTTAGTTAGTCCTAGTCCCCGTGCTTGTTCTTGCGCTCTTGACTCCTAAGAAAGATGGTTCTTAGAGAATTTGTATTGATAGTAGAGCCATCAACAAGATTACTCGTGAAATATAGGTTTCCGATACCTAGACTTGATGACATGTTGGATCAAATGTCGGCGGAGTGGTTTTCTAATATTGATCTTAGGTTTGGGAATTATATTAGACCTAGGTCTCAACTATATTAGACCTAGGTCTAGACCTAGAGATGAAAGGAAAATGGCCCTCAAGACTCCCTCGTTTGAGTGGTTAGTAATGCCGTTTGGGTTAACCAATGCTCCTAGTACTTTCATGAGAGCCATGATTCACATTCTTTGTCCTTTCATTGGGAAGTTTTTGGTGGTGTACTTTGATAATATTCTAATATAAAGCACTTCTAGAGAAGAACACCTCAAACACTTGAGGTTAGTCCTTGAGGTTCTTCGAGCTGAAAAGTTATATATAAACTTGGCTAAGTGTTCTTTCTACGGTCTCAGGTTGTCTTCCTTGGGTTTTGTTGTTTCCGATAAGGGGATTTCCAGATTTTGAAAAGGTTAGAGCTATAGCAGAGTGGCTTGAACCTAAAACCATTTCCGAGGTCCGTAGTTTCCATGGGTTAGCTACTTTCTATAGGCGCTTTGTCAAAGATTTTAGTTCCATTATGGCTCCTATTATTGATCTGTATGAGAAAAGGTGAGTTTAAATGGACTAAATATGCAAAGGAAGCTTTCAACCTTGTTAAAAAGAAAATGACGCAGGCCCCCATTTTGCGTCATCTTGATTTTTCTAAAGTATTTGAAGTTGCTTGTGACGCCTCGTGGGTTGGTATAGGATGAGTTTTGAGTCAAGGACACCCAATAGCGTACTTTAGTGAGAAACTCAACGATGCTAGGAGAGATAGGTACACTACCTATGAGAAAGAGTTTTATGCTTTAGTGCATTGGTTGGAACATTGGAGATACTTGTCTCCTTCCTATGGAATTCGTTCTTTGTGGCGATCACGATGCTTTAAAATTCATTAATGACCAAAAGAAGCTTAAAGAAAAATATGCTAAGTGGGTCGAGTTCCTTCAAGATTACTCCTTTGTGCTAAAACATCGATCCGGTGTTGAAAATGTTGTTGTTGATGCTCTAAGCGAGTAGGACTTCTATTGCATAGATGGACCACATGTTTTACACGATTTGAAAAAATAAAAGATCACTGTACCTCATGCCACGACTTTGCTATGACTCATGATGAGGTGTTGCATGGGAAACGTCGTAACTTTGTTGACTACATGATTGTGGATGGTTACTTGTTTTATGGGTCCAAATTGTGGATCCCTCACGCTGCACTTCGTGATTTTCTGATATGGGAATGGCATGATGGAGGCCTTGCTGGTCATTTGGGTCGAGAAAAGACTACTAGTCTTGTTACTTGACCGGTTCTTTTGGCCCTCTTTGCGAAAAGATGTGGCTCAAGTTGTGTCTAAGTGTAGAACTTGTCGGCTTGCAAAAGCTAGGAAGCAAAACATTGGATTATAGACTCCTCTACCTGGCCCACATTCTCCATGGAAAGACCTTAGCATGGACTTTGTCCTCGATATTGCCCGAACCGCTAGAGCTCATGATTGCATTCTTGTTGTGGTGGATAGATTCTCTAAAATGGCACATTTCATCCCTTGTAGTAAGACTACGAGAACACGTTGCAAGGATATTCTTCAAGGAAATTGTTAGATTGCATGGTTTGTCCTCTTCTATTGTGTCCGATACGGATGTTAAATTTGTGAGTCATTTTTGGAGGACATTGTGGAAACTGTTTGGCACTCATTTGAAATTTTCTCGCTGTTTTCCACCCTCAAACCGAGGTAGTCAATCGGAGTCTAGGTAACCTTCTTAGGTGTCTTGTCGGCAAAAAACCTAGTACTTGGATTTGATTTTGCCTACCGCCTAATTTGCTTATAACAATGCGTTGGATATAACAATGTTGTGAACAAGTCCACCGGTAAAGTCCTTTTGAAGTTGTGCATGGTGTCGTTCCTAGACTTCCAATTGATTTGGTGCCATTGCCTAACTATTCTCGGCCTGTGGTGAATTTGCTGAATTTGCTAAGCACATTCATGAATTGCATGCCGATGTTCAACACAAAATTGCACAAAGTAATGAAAATTATAAACTTGTGCGTCGTAGGAAGCTAGAGTATAATGAGGGTTATTATGTGATTGTCCGAATTCGTCCCGAAAGATTTCCAAAACATTCTTTTAAGAAGCTTTTTGCTCGAGCTTCCGGGGCCTTATCGCGTTTTGAAACGTCTTGGCTCCAATGCGTATTTGATTAACTTGCCTCCTGATTTATCTATTAGTCCTATCTTCAATGTTGAGGATTTGACACTTTACCGAGGTACTTTTTAGCCTCCCACATTTTCTGCAAGTGTCACATGTGGGTCAGCGGACTTCTTCGGTTTTGCCTCTTGTTCCGCCATCCGCAATTGATGATGTTGAAGCTATCGTTGAAGATGAAATTTTTAGTAATCCTGATGGAGGTTTTGAGCACTTTTTAGTTCGCTGGAAAGGACGTCCTCAATCGGATAACTCATTGGTTAGTGAAGATGATCTCCGCCGCATAGCTCCTGATCTCCTTGATGAGTATCGTCATGAAAACTCTCCGGGGGTGAGTTTTTCCAAGTCGAGGAGATATGATGGATTTACAAAAGTTCATTTTAGGAAAAGGTTTAAAAATAATAATTAGGAGATTTATGTGGTTGAGAAGTGTTACTTGAAGGAGTTTTGCTTTTGTCGGGAAATAATAATTAGGAAATTTATGTGGTTTGGATGTGTTGCTTGGGGAAGGAGTTTTACTTTTGTTACATGGAGAAGGAGTTTTGTTTTTGTTACTTGGGGAGGAGTTTGAGTATTTTGTCTTACTTGATTTAAGTCCCCAACTCTTTTGCTATAAATTAGGAATCTTAGAGTCTTGTAGAGATCATCAATTATGCAATGAATACAAATCAAGCACTGAAATGCTAGTTTCCTTCTCTCTTCTCTTTTGAATCTTCCTCTTTTCCTCTCTAATTCTTCTCTCCCCTCTAAATTCCCTCTTCTTCTCCCTTTTCCCCTTCTCGTTCTCTATCAGGGGAGGGAGAGAGATGATGATAACCAAGATCAGGTCGACATTGTATGATAATGCACTCTTCTAACAGCCTGCTACTTTTGGCAGTTATTTCAAACACAAGTGTTAAATTCCACTCAAGTGGCTTAAGCTAGCATTCACATCATACTTTGCACCCGTGGTGGGAACATGATAGGGTTCTTCTTACGTCTTCTCTTCCATGTACAAGTCATGTTAGCTGCATTGCCCGTCACTGTGTTCAAATTGTATTCTATGTCGGTTTTATGACACTTTGTGACACTGTCTATGATGATGCCCTACCTATAGTACTTTGTACCATTTGCTTCTATTTCCTTGTCTTTTAAAGACCATCTCCTCAACTGCTGCATTGGTCCTTCATTGCCTTCTCCAAGGTTCTCTTCCCTATAAGTGGAGCCTGTTTGGCTGTGTTCCCTAGTTGAACATGAAATTGAGACCTGTTCCTTGATGTCAATAGCTGTAGCTCTAAACTAAAAGCCTTCAACTGATGATTTCATTGCCAATAACAAGGTCATAGTTGATCCCCTCTCCTCTCCACCCATTCAACTTCCTTTTGAGCAATCGTTGGTGATATTTATTTGACCAGATGACTTCTTTTCTTTCATGAATTTGAAGGTGAGAAATCTTGGCAAGCCTGTGGAACTTGCCGGACAATACTACGAGGATGGTGCTGATGAGGTATGCCTTCCTATGGTTGAACATGCATGATGATTATATGTTTCTAGTGGGAATTGATGATGGAGTTTGACATATTTCTACAGATCAGCTTTCTAAATATTACTGGTTTCAGGGACTTCCCATTAGGCGACTTGCCAATGCTGCAGGTTGTTTTTTAGATTCTTGTTCATGTTGGTTGTTTGGGTCTATGGCCTTTTTGGAATCCCATCATAAATTATTTGAGCTTTTTATACTTGTTGCTGCATCGTGCAGTGCGATTTTGACTGTATCTTCCTTCAATATTGTCTCCTTCTGTTGTATGTGCCTGTCATGTATTGTTTCAGGTTCTGACGCTTGCTTCAGAGAATGTTTTTGTACCATTGACTGTGGGAGGTGGTATAAGGGATTTCACTGATGCAAATGGAAGGTATGACATGGAGATGTCTTTGTATAATCATAATGTGGCTGATAATGTCCAAAAAGTTAAAATGTAGTAAATTTGAGCGCATTAAATATTTTGAAAACTGTCTAACTGCACTATGACTTTCGGAGTCTGGAAAATAATGAGAATGTTTCATCTTTTTCTTCTCTTCCTCTTTTTGCAGGCACTACACCAGTTTGGAAGTGGCTTCAGAGTACTTCAGGTCTGGTGCTGACAAGATTTCTATCGGAAGTGATGCTGTTTATGCTGCTGAGGAATACTTGAAAACTGGGGTATGCCTTGGCTAAGATATTTTGAGAATTGTATTGTTCTTCTATTGTCATATTTTGGTCACTATCTAACTCTGTTTCTTGAAGATTAAAACTGGAAAGAGCAGTTTGGAACAGATATCAAGAGTTTATGGAAATCAGGTATAAATTTTTGTTGGTTAATTTTGCAATCGCCCTTAATTTCCCCTTTCTCCCCGACAATAAAAAATTTTATCAGGATGAAAAGAAATGGATGGAAAGCAAGAATACTACAATGAGACTATATACATCGCAAAATAGATACTAACCAAAAAGTGAGTAATATCAAACCAAGAATAGCAAAAGTTCAAGTTATCTCTAAAGTGAAAAGTCTCTATCCAATATCTTTACTCTTTGTTTTTTTGGGGGCAGGTTGAATAGGATTTTGTTGCAACTCCCAACTCCAAAGCATGGTTAATAAACCTCATGTACAAACAGCTCCAAGGCATACCTAGGATAGGAGGAACCTAAATATAGCCTATTATAAGCAGGATCCCCTCTACTCAATCTAGTTGTCTCAGTCCATGATCACCATACACATTGCTTAGTCGTAAGCAAACAGCAAGCTTGATATGGTCTGTGATAGTAGCTGTAAACATTCTTTATTTTGAATTTCCTACAATCCTTCTCTCCACACCTCATATATTGTGGCACATAGAGCAACCCTGGCAGACATGGATCTCAAATTTCTTCCCCTGATATTTCTTATGAGCCAATTTATCTCCCTTTGGAGATGCCATCTTCTCCTAGGAAAAAGTAACCACTGAAGCATATCCCCTCAGATTTCATGAGAGGATGCACATTGATAAACCAAAATGTTTATAATTCTGAAAGTGCAGTTATTATCCTGTAATTTGAGCATTTTCTTCAATCTGTCACCTATGAGAAGCCTCCCTGAGCTGGCCAGACAAAACAAGATATGTAGGTCTATTTACCTGATTCCGCAAAATACCAGCCAAAGGGACCTTCCTGACATTATTATGGAGTAACTTTTAATCTCTAAACTTAAAGTTTCATTTGCAGCAGAAGACTCAATTACCTGCTTGACATCACTGGCACTTTCCTTAAGTGTACATATTTCGCTCCTAAGTGATAGAATTTGCTGCTAATTCCAGGATTAGGAATTATAGTAGGCTTGGCACACCATATCTTCCACAGCAATCTCATTAATGAAGCCTTATTCCCCCCTCCCCCTCAAAATAGCCTTGAAATCTGAACATCCCCCGCCCCCATAGCAATAGTCATCGCAGACTTGGTTGCAATTTCACAAGGGCTAACCCCTTAGGATCAGCGGAACTCTTCGTGCATTAATCCATAACTCTTGATGCATTGAGATGTTTCTAAACCTTAGAGAGACGACTCTATTTCTTCTCTTGGAATGCTCCAACCAAAAAACACAAAAACAAGGACGTAGTCCCTTCTTTCTAAATTTCCTACCAAAAAATAGCTCCTAAGAGAGATGGCTTTTAATTGAGTTTGAAGCAACCTGGCAAATTTTGAAGCAACCTGGCAAATGCCTAAGCAACAGTGAAGTTGTAAGTGATCCATAGATTCAATTCCCATTTGCACATGAGGCATCTATTCACCAAGACTTTTCCCCCATTTTGTAAATTATCTAAGTCAATATAGTCCTATTCGGTGCTTCCTAGAGCTTTTTCCTTAGAATTTTTTTTATTTTTATAAAAAAACCGTCTGTAGGAAGTCAGATGCTTCCAACAAGCTTCAAAGTAAACCTTTCATCTAAATGTGAAAGAAAGGACAGAAGTAGAAGGGGAAGGAGAGGAACATCTGTTATTGTTCTGACTGTAAGACCCCATTAGACATGGTATTCCATCTGACCCTGTCACACACCCTAAAGGAAATATAAGTGCTAGAAGCTCATAGTAATTAGCACTGGAAACCTCTATATTCGCTGCAAGAGCATAAAGAGAAGGAAAGTGTATGTTAGGGAGTTTAATCACTCCAATTGGAGCCGCTACCAGCATCAAAGGAAAAATTGGGAATGATTCCCTTCCGTCCTCTAGTGATGTACTCCAACTATACCCATATGAAAATCCATGGCAAACCAACCTTAACGTATTTGATGGTAACTATCCTTTTCCTGAGATTGATCTAATTTCATGAATCCTCATATTAGGAATGGGCCGCTTATTAATATTTCATATCTTTAGCTCTTCCCTAAAACTGTGCAGGAAGTTTCCTTTGATTTCTTCAGAGAATTTGTGATCTATGGTCTTTCTGCTCTCCCCAGTCTCCCTGACTGTTTGTTTTCTCTATTTTCTTTCAGAGATCAACTTGTCTAGGGATTAGTCTCGAAATCATAGATAAGGAAAGGAAGAGAAAGAAACAGATAGACTACACATATGATACCCCATACCTGTTCATGCACTCTGAATTTGATGGTTGTGTTTAGCTTGCTACACAGACAAGATGGTGATTATGTGTTCTTTGAGCTCTATGGCGGGACAACATGATGAAGCACACTATCATCTGAATATCTTTTGTTCTACATGATACTGTTGTGCTTGGTTGTTGACCAATGAAAAGCATGGGCTGATCACTCCAATTTGGCTTTAGAAGCGAGCTCTAAGTGTTCATCCTTTATTCTTTATCCTTCTTCTACGAGTCTTATCTCCAAAACTGGAGCTATTGATGGCTGCTGTGGTAGGCTTTATGTATCTGGGAGGCTGATGGTCTAATCATGACTTTGTTCTTTGCTTTTGATAACTTTCTCCATGTTGGGGCTTTGATCATTTACATTGGTCATGGACTGGATTATGTCCCACTTATAATGACATGTACTTTGTACTAGTTTGGGAACGGCCTGAGGAGATGTGCTTGAAGCCTGAGAAATTCATCCTCCTGGTTCTGTTTGATATCGAGCAGAATGCTAACATTCCTAATTACTAACAACCAGGTAACTTTGTTTTGTTAGGGTTTTTTTTTTTTTTTGGTTGGGGGGGAATGTTATATGGTCCCATATACTTTGTACTAGTTGATGATTCTCAAATCCTAAGGAAGAATAAGGTTCATGTCCATATTTTGGACTGCTAATGGGAAATCTTACATCTTTACATTATAATGAATTAAATACAAATGTCTCTCTGGTCTCTGGATTGCCCTCTGCTTCTTCCCTTTTTTTTTTTTTTTTTTTTGTGAATGTAGTATGTCTTTCAAATATAACGCCCTACAGAAACATCCTCTTTCCCACCCAATTATAGGGTTAAGGCTGCCAGCCTAGACACCTCTCCCAAACCCACCGTATGCGGAACTCTGGGTAATGGTTTGTTTTGCTGATTTGGTGTTTGGAAAATAAGACAACATAATTAACAGTAGTTTTGTGAGGTAACATTTTTCTTCTTCTAATCCTACTCTAGGCATTGGTTCTAATATGTTTGGTCTTATTTTGCAGGCAGTCGTCGTCAGCATAGATCCCCGTAGAGTATACATAAAGACTCCTAATGATGTACAATTCAAGTCTGTGAAGGTGACTACTCCAGGTAGGCAATTTCCCGAATGCCTCCTACATGTTACCTCATAGTAGGTGTTACCTTCAGTGTACACGATGAATCCATTTCAGCTGAACCAATACAAGGAGTACTGAATGCTATCAATTGGAGTTTGAACTCTAGTGTGATTTTTAGAGTGTCAACTGTATCCCTTCCTCTTCTGGTAGTGCTCTGGTGGAAACAAATATTTCTTGAACTAAGTTTCTTGAGGCATCAAGATGTTTCTGTTCCTAGGTTAGTAAATTGTCTTGCAACCTGTGGAAGTGAAACATGAGTGACGAGTTTAGGCAGTTGAACTTTTTGTTATTTTCGTTTATCCTAGCGTGTATCCGGGTTATGGGCTTTTGGAGCCGAACTCCTATAAGGTCTAAGTTATTACGCCCCTAAGTTGAAGCCCTTGCTCCAACTTTCTGAACTTTTCTTAAACCAACTGGCAGGCCCTCGTGAAACAATCCTGTTCTTGTCTACTGTACCTTTGTCTTTATAATAACTAGTTAGAGGTTTACAGTTTACACCTTACAAGATTACAATTTATGACGTATTATTCTAAGGTTTAATCGTGCCTTCAATTGTTGATACATAAATTTCTTCGCAATTATCTTGAAGGAGCAGTGCTCTGAATATCATTGTGGATTTCAGGTCCAAATGGAGAAGAATATGCTTGGTATCAGTGCACGGTAAACTGTCTGACCTGCTATATAAACTGTCATTGTTAGATCAGTTTTATTTTTAAGCTTCTGTAGGTAGTACTGGTCATTTCAGTTAGTGCTTGGATGATGCGGAAAATTATTCCATTCTTAAGCACACATATTATATATATGTGTCTGTGCATACACACACACACACACACACGTGTGTCATGGTTAATATCATTACATCTATTTTTGTTTTTCTTTGCGGGGGTGGGGGAGGGGTGTTTGATCACCAGAGCTAGTTACTAAAATTTCAATCATTCTGGCCTTGGTTTAATGGAGATCTCAATCTTACTATTATGGCCAATTTTTTAAACACTTCTTTTCCTTTCAAAAGAAAGAAAATTAAAATCTGTTCATTTCACATTTCAAAAGCTACCAGTGTTAAGAACTGAGGAAAAATTGGAATGTTCCATACTTTATATTTGCAGACAGATCAATTTTGGGATTATATTTGAGATACCCTATTTCTCCAAGTTTGTTGAAAAAGTTCTAGTCAATGGTGCATGGGCGACTGACCCAATTACCTTTAATAAAGAATTAGAACAAATATAATAATGTCAAAATGGTTTCAGCATGTCATTAATCAATGAAAATGAATTTGAGTTGGAAATGGACAGGGATGGAGGTGGTTACAAAGAGTAACTTTAAACATTCTTCATATGGAAGGACAGATTTGCTTTGTGATGAGGGAACAAGACAATTTAATACAGACCAAGGGGGCAAGGTATTTTTGTCCATTTATCCATAAAGTTACACCCTGCAAATACAAAGGTTTATTTCGAGGGTGATGATGAGATTATTTGGCCACATGATTCGAGCGGGCATGAGAGGTTTTTGAAGAGTCGAATCATCTTCACTTTCCAGATGAGGCAATTTGGAAGTCTAAAGCTCCCACCAAAGTACGTTCTCTAGCTTGGGCGGCCACTTTAGGGAATATTCCAACAGAGGACATGCTTAAAAGGAGAAATTTTAAGTTGGCTAGTAGGTGTGCTATGTGCCTAGTGGAGGAAGAATCTGCTGACCGCGTTTTTGTTCATTGTCAGTGGGTCACTTTATGGCATTTGTCTTTCTCTTTGAGGGCGTTAGTTGGGTGCAACCTTTGACGGTAAAAGATGTTTTGGTGGTGTGCAGAAGAAGGTTGAAGAAGAGTTGGGTTCTAGGAGTTTGGAAGTTGATGCCATTAGCTATTTGGTGGAGTATTTGGAAGGAGAGGAATTTCCAGATTTTTTAGGGCATGACGAGGTCCTTTGATGATTTCAGACTTTACTTTTTGAGAACTTTGTACACTTGGAGTTAAGTTCTCTATCATGGTATAAAGTTGACTTTTTAGGATTTTGTTGATATGATTACTTTCCAGAGTTTGAGGGCTTGATTATTTTGTGTTTGCCTCCTTTTGTACATGGGTGACATCCTCTTTGTGTCTTTTAATACGTATTTTGTGATTATTCATTAAAAAAAAAACTTCAATAAAAGAGAGTTCACTATATAATGCAACTACTACACAGTGGGCATCCTGCTGGATGAGGGTTGGGGAGAAATCCAGATATAGGGAACCTCACCCTTATAGGCAGTTCGCTAAGATATGTTACCTAATTTTTGGACCAGAGGGAGTACAATACAAAGGATATTGTTATCAAAACCAGAGCTTGGATAGCAGATCAATTGTTAAACCCAATTCTACAACATAGTCCAGTGTCAAAATAGGGCAATACAACATTTTGTGGTACAAAGGGTACTGCTTTGCGAATATATTGTTCATAAGATTCTTCAATAACCAAAGTTGCGTATTGCTACTTAAAATAAACTAGAAGTATGGAAATTGATGATTTATTTCTGCTTTGGCAGCTGATTGATGATAATTTGAGAATTATTTTTCTTTTCCTTTCCTCCCATTGTCTTACCCTCTCCTTTGTTTCTCTCTAATCATTAGCCCCTCTTTGTATATATCAGTTTTGCCAAATTTCCCAATCAGTTGTTGGCCTGGCTTTCTCAATTTAATTGAACCTCGCAGTTTGCAGTGTCTCTTATATTACTACATCAGTCATTTGCATTTTGTATAATATTTAATACATGTTGCTTCTTCGACTGCTAAAATCTATCTATAAATATCAGTTAGTAATGGAGTGAGATACTTAGTGGACATGTTGATGATAATAGCTTTTCTGAATTACCCATTATATATGCTAGAGCCAGAGAAGGAGGTATATAATTAGTACTTGCAAGTAGCATTTAAGTGGCTAAAAGTGATAAAAAGCTGAACTTGGCTCAATTGTGAAATGGAAGACTGGGTTTTGAGGGCATTGCTTTTGTATGGATGTGATTCATGAGTATAGTCATAGAATTCATCTCATGGAATGAGTCAACGAAAATACGAAATGTATGTAGGCATGCCTGAAGTTGTGGTAGTATATTGATCATCATCACCTGTTGAAAAGAAACAATGGTTCCTTGGTCTCCTTGCTCTTCATTTTTTCCAGTCTCTAACTCTATCTCTTTGAAACTTTGTATTGACTTTCTCCAAATATTGAAGACTATTTTTATGTCAAACCTGGCATTACTAATTACTGACAATTTTATGATTATTGTTTCATTTTGACTGTTGAGTTGGAGTTAGTTGTCATTTGTGAAAATATTTCTGCCAACAGCTTGATTAACACATGTAAAATTTGATGAATGGAAAGGAGAAAAATGTCGCTAATGTTGGTATGCATTAGTAAGTTTATCAGGGACTTCTGTCACTGTAAATGGAGCAAATAATGAGCATTACGGTTAAATATCACTTTACAAGTAACGAAAGAGTTCCTTTATTAAAGGATAGGAAGGGCTCTGTCAAGTGAATACTGGAGAGCACTTAGCCAAACAAAGATGAGCAGCATTTTCCCTCGCTCATGTTATAATCTATATGTTAGCCACAGTTTGCACTCTCCTTCAAGGTGCAAGTCATAAAAAGTTTGGTTGCTGACAGTAAGATTCAAAGGTGTGAGACTATGTATGTATCTTGGAGTGTCATGTCGCAGATATGTAATGGCCTAGCATTCTGTTGATGGTTTATATACTTTTCTTCATAAATCCTTTGTCTTCTTAGTGTAAATTTGTTACTGCTTTTAAAGGTCAATGGTGGGAGAGAAGGCCGCCCAATTGGAGCTTATGAGCTTGCAAAAGCTGTCGAAGAGTTGGGAGCTGGTGAAATACTGCTTAACTGCATAGATTGTGATGGTATGTTTTGCCAGTTGAAATTCTTCGTGGATGCTTTGTTTGAATAGTTAATAGTACCACAATGAATACACATGTATAGCTCAAATGGCCGAATAAATTTTTTTCTGGGTAACTAAACCTGTTTCTAAGTTTTAATCAACCATTGAAGAAGACATATCTTCTTAAAGTTTAACATTGTGTTTTAGCTCTCTTCTCTCTCTCTATCTTCCCTTTTTTTCTGGGAGGGAGGGGGTAAATTTTGAGATTTCATTAATCTAAAGCTAGATATCTACAAAGATAGTGTGTCGGACTTGTTACAAACTAAACCTTGGGTCCTGGGCATTCTGAGGGGGAAAGAAAGACAGCATTCCCCTTTGCAGTCCTAAGCCCTCTGGTCCTTGGATTTTTTAATAAACTAAGCAATCTCCAGTCTTGAGGACCATTTTCTGCAGCTAACACCTGGAGTAGAGCTCCACACAGCTTGCGAGTATTATTCTTAAAGAATAAATGAGTCCATGTTTCAATCTCTCTCTGACAGAGGATGCAACCAACGATTTCTTTTCCAATCTTTCTTCAGTTAGCAAATGATTACATTAGGGCAATCAAGCAATCAATGACGAGTACCAAGTAGTTTTTTCCCTGGAGGATCTTCCATTTTTTCCCCTGCAAATAAGACTTCTGCTTTTCCAACACTGAATCTGGTCCTCTTGATGCATGGTTGTAATGTACTAATTGTGGCAGATACACTGCCCATTTGCTGATATAACAAGTCTGTCATCTGAATTATTTTTGTCCAACCCCACGAGTCATTTGATGTAGCTTGAGTATGCCAAACCTATTTCTGCTCAGGTAGTAGGCTTTATCCCACATCCCAAATTCCTCCCTTGTCAGAATTTGTTTGTTCTTTCATAATTCATATTTTTTCTGTCTGGAAGTTCAGACGTTAATTGGAAGTAACCCCCGAAAAGCGCTTTCTATTCATGGAAGAGAGAGCTGGATATCTCAGAAAATTGCCACCATTTTTTCTGTTTTTTTTTTTTTTTTTTTTTTTTTGGGCTGTAAACTTCATCTTTTACATCAAAACGTGAAGATTGTGAATTTGCTGATTTCTGAAAATTGAGCTCAAAATTTTCTGAAAATGTCTTCAATGACAGAGCTTTTTATATTTTTAGAGAAGGAATTGACTGGTTGTTTTGGTTTTGTCATATTTCACAGCTTGGCAAAGGTAACTAACAAATGGCATTATGCTCGGATTATCATATCATCACATGTTTTCTCTTTTGCTATTGGCTTGCTTCAGGTCAAGGGAAAGGATTCGATATTGATCTTGTAAAGCTCATCTCTGATGCGGTTAGCATCCCTGTAATTGCAAGTAGTGGTGCCGGTGATCCCGAGCATTTCTCAGAGGTTTTCAAGAAGACAAATGCTTCTGCAGCTCTTGCAGCTGGAATTTTCCACCGTAAGGAGGTAAAGCTTTAGACCAAAGAAAATTCTTATGCTGTGTTTCTAGGTTTCATTATTTTTTCCATACAAGAGATTCCCTTTTCTATTGCTGGCACTGTTAACTGTTCAGCATACCGTCTACAGTTTTAGGTCCTGTTTTTTTTTCATTTTGTCTTTTTTTTTTAATTGGGACTTGGGGCTATCTTGATTGAGGCTGTTGCCATCCATCTATGTAAATTGGAATTGAGCTCATGCTAAACACATTTCCTATTTCATCATTCTGTCATCTAACCAATTCATTCTTCAGATAAGTTTATCAGTGCCTTGCTTAAAGAGTGACTTATGGATGAGCCAGTTGCACCATTGTTTAGACTGGGACTCTCGAATGAATCCATGACTTCACTGAAGAATTTTTTCCGTTAATAAACTCATTCTACAATTCACATGCGCGTGAAAAGCGTTAAAACCAGAAGCACTTAGCTCAATCGGTTAGAAGTGAGTTTCCACACTCCCCACCAAGGTTTGAAATCTGGTGGGCTCACAATTTCCATGGAGGAAATTGTGGACCTGGTTTCAGAGCTTGGCCTCTGTTTGGCCTAGTCTAGTAATTCTGCACCCCTCAAGCAAATCACATTTCCTATTTCATCATTCTGTCATCTAATCATAATTTTCTCCACTGCCTTGCTTAAAGAGTGACGCACCATACCATTCTGTCATCTGACCAAATCATTCTTCAATACAAGTTTATCACTTTGTAGAGGGGGCCTGCTGGGTGGAGCCGCTTTACCATTACAAAAAATAAGGCATTAAAATTGATGCATACATTCGAACAGATAAGCCAAAGAGCTGTCTCTGTTGCTTGGTGACAACAAAGATCACCTCCTAACAGGAACATCCCTGTTTAGATGGAATACTATACTTCTGATGAAAAAACTCGGGTGGTGAGGTGGGCATTGCCCAAGTGCAGCTCGGTTCCTTACCCCTCAGCCCCTCCCTACTGTGTTGATTTTTGTTCTTACTCTTCGGATCAGTAGGGCCCAGTAGAGAAAAGGGGATTGAGAAAAACTGTCTATGAGGTCATTAGTGTCTTTTGTCTCTCATTTATTGAGACTTGTCTTGTTGGATGTTCATAATCTTATTGCACTTTGATGCCGTGAAGCCCTGCCCGTTTTGCACTTTGAGATGTGCTATTGTTCTTTCTGCAGGTTCCCATCCAAGCGGTAAAGGAGCACTTGTTAAAGGAAGGAATTGAAGTCAGATTCTGAATGGACAATCGTTCTGGAGTTGCGCTGAGTAACTGTAACTGAGATACAACTCTTCTATTGGGTAAACCACGGCTATTGTATTTTTCCTTGAGCTCAGATTGGGTTTATGTAGTTTTACTAGTATCATAATTTGGACCCCATTGTCCCTCGAGCGTAATATTCCATTAAAATGGGTGATGTACTGTGTGGATCAGTGATGAACTGATTTGATATGTGGTGAGCAGACTAGGTACTGTTTTTCCCGATTGGTAAAAAAGAAGAGAGAACCGTTATCATGGGGATGATAATGAGTAATATTGGATGTTTAACATTCAAATATGATCCGATTAATATTTGCATCCAAAAGTTTGATACAAATCTGATATGATGAGTCAGACCTTCCATTTGAATCCGATCTAAGTCGGATAAGATTAAATTTGAATAGAATCCGAATTTGATTCTTGAAGGGTTGTACTTGTCGGACCTCGAGTTGTGTTAAGAGAACCGACCCGATGATCGATCCGATTAGAAAAGTAGGTCAATGGTTCGATTGGTTTGACTGTTTCGATTAGACCGGTTAACCTACTTGATGGTTGAATTAGATTAGACCGGTCAAAGTCGATAAACCTTATAGATATGTATATTGCTTTTATATATATAACTTTTTTGAGTAAAAATAAAATCAACTCATTCCATATTTATGAAAAAAATGCGGACCTTATTTAAAAGCCCATCCAAATTTGAGCCATCTTAAACAAACCCTAATATGTTACATTTTGCCTCATAAAAATCCCTAGCCACTTTTAACAGTCCCCTTCCCTTCGCTTTTAACACTCCCCTAGACCTGGCAGTCATATAACTTTTTGAGTAAAAAATAAAATCAACTCATTCCATATTTATGAAGAAAAATACGGACCTTATTTTAAAGCTCATCCAAATTTGAGCCATCTTAAACAAACTCCAATATGTTACTTTTTGCCTCATAAAAACCCTAGCCACTTTTAACAGACCCTCTTCCCTTCGCTTTTAACACTCCCCTTAGACCCGGCAACCGGGTTATTAGGTTTGGCTTCGATTCAGGTTAAGTTCGGTTCGGGTCAACTTCGGGTCGATTTCGTTCAAGTCGGGTTCGGTTTTAGTTTGGGTCAACTTTGATTTGGGTTAATTTCGAGTCGATCTCATTCGAGTCGAGTTCGGCCTCGGTTCGGGTCAACTTCGATTATGGTCAACTTCAGGTCGATCTCGTTCGAGTCGAGTTAATTTCGAATCGATCAACTTCAGGTGAAGTTAATTTGGGTCATTTTCGGTTCGGGTTGGGTCAATGTCGGTTCGAGTAGGGTTCGGGGATGGTTTCGGGTATGGTTTAGAGAACCATATACAATACTATCGAGTCGACCATTATCCCTTGGTATGTATCCACTTGAATTATATTTGGGGTCGATCAAAATTGTACCATTATAAGCATAAAAGTCAATTATGAGAGACCCACCAAAAAGAATTTTGTTAACTTTTTGCCTCTTAAAAACCTTAGCCACTTTTAACAGCCCCTCCCCTTCTTCATTTTTAACACTACCCCTAGACCCGGCAATTAGGTCATTAGGTTCGGCTCGGTGCGGGTCAAACTCGGGTCGATCTCGTTCGAGTTGGGTTTGGTTTCAATTCGGGTCAACTTTGATTTGGGTTAACATCGGGTCGAGTTCGGCTTCGATTCGGGTCAACTTGGGTCGATCTCGTTCGAGTCGGGTTAATTTGGTTTATTTTTTATTCGGATTGGGTCAATGTCGATACGGGTAGGTTTCGGGTATGGTTTAGAAAACCATATATAATACTATCGAGTCTACCACCATCACTTGGTATCTATTCACTTGAATTATATTTGGAGTCTATCAAAATTGTACCATTATAAACACAAAAGTCCATTATGAGAGATCCACCAAAAAGAATAAAAAATTTGTAAAGACCCATCTAATGTGGGTTGGATCAAACTCGAATTTGAGTCGGCTTGAATTCGAGTCACTTTTATTCGAGTTGAATCGATTCGAGTCCGAATCGGTTTGGATCATTTCGAGTTTGAGTCTTAATTGGATCAATTATATTTCGGGTTAGTTCGGTTTCGAATCGGGCTATTTCGATTTGGGTCCGAATAGGGTTCATTAGGTTTCAGTGTCGACTCACTTTCAAATTTTGGGTCAAAAATCGGTTTAACTATTTCGGATGTCGGTTGGATTTGAATTTTAGGTCATTTAGTTCGACCCTTAGTTCGACCCATTCGATTTGGGTCAATTTTGGCACCCCCCAATTATTGCATGAAATACGGAGAGCGGTGAGAGAGAAAATTTCAATGCATCCTCTCCTCCAGCTACTGCAGCCCCCTTCTTCCTCCATCCCAATAGCTCCCTTCTCCTTCATCTTTTACTCGTCTTTCTCGTCATTCAACAACTTCTACTCATTAAACAACTTCTGCTTATCAAACTCATCAAATACACATCAAACACTACTTCTATATTTAGCAAGATTAAACTTGAAAATACTCCAATGGGGCAAAGAATTCATGGACCAATTCAGCCATTGATTCATGAAGATTTGAGGTTTTATTTATTTTTTTAAAATTCCGAGCCGAGTGGCCCGTATCCAGGTTGAGCGGCTTTGACCGGGCACATACGATCAATACTCCAGCAAGTCAAGGAGCATGTCCGGACCGGATCCATGTCCAATTCCTAGTTGAACCGGTCGAACCGGCCGGTCCAGTTCAGTTCTAGTAACCTAGACCTCAAGAAGGAATCTAATATTGTTCAAAAAAATTTTTAAAAATTACATTTGGCTGCCTTTTCCACGTGTAGGGGTGTATATACTCCTACCGCATTGTTATATGGCCAGCTGTTGCTATATTGCCAAGCCTAACCCAGAGTTTAGCTTCTTAAGCAAGGTGAACTCTTAACCAATCCCAAGCATAGCCGATTCTGTTTGATTACACCCCTAAGGCCCTAACCATACTTTTGGGTATCATGGGTGACTTTTGAAGTTATGCACGAGGAAACTTAACAACCGTTGCTGACGATTGATAACCCCCTCACCCTGCGCTGACAAGACAATTTGAACAGCAGTGAGCACGGATCCAACAATGGCAATGATCACCAAAGATGTTCGTCAGTGTTCAATTTCATAATAGAGTACCAGATAAACCATCAACTATTCAGTTCTTTTGATCACTAGACGGTTATAAATCCAACATACAACATACAAAAAGGAAGCATTTACTACAAAAGAAAATGATGAACCTGTCCAACCATTTATTCTCTACTTTCAGTAGCCTTGGTTCCTAGAGATAATTCAACAAAACCTTGCTTCAGTTCTCTCGATCTAAACTTGGCACGCCGCTCCTCATATGATGCTGTAAGCAATGGCGTGAAAACAAGGTCAGAGAACAGTGAGAAAAACATAAACCAAAAAGGAAAATGAAGATACAATTGCTACCAATTCTTAAATATTGTCATACAAATTACACCACTCTAGAATCCACAGCAAGCAAACAAATCCAGATTATCATTACAACAAGGCTAGAACTGGTAACGAGTTGTTTAGTTTGCAGTCATATCAAAGCCATGTTGGGTTGAGGGGATTCGTGTCTGCTTTAGGTACACCTTGATTACATTGTCAATAGGTCCAATAGGTTTTACTTGCAAATATAAGCAACACTGTGAAAAGATTTTGGGTTGGGAGCAAAATGAACTCGAGTCAATATTGACTGCTCTATTTTAGGTTCAGGGTCCTATATGGGAACTCCAGAAGCGGTCATCTTTGCCACGTCTAAACTTGGCCAGTGAGAACCGATAAATGACGAGATATTTATATGGTATAGTATCTTAACCAAATATACTCATGCAAGATAATATTCAGCTCTATGATCACAACCTAACAGAAGAGATAAATGCAAAGCTATACACAATCATGTTCGTCATTTCATTTGTAAATGGTGACACACCAACACAGATCACTGACATCCAAAGGGAAAATCTTCACAGATAATTTCAGTATCTTTGCCGAGCTTCATTAGACAAAATACAAACTTCATCTTATCAGGACTTACGTTCAGTTGGACGTGTCAATAGCAGAACATGCGAAGATTTCTTAGTGCTTGCCCGTTCTCTAAGAGTACTCCTTCCTGAAAAGGGAGGGAGGAAAGCACAGCCATAATCAGAACAAACCTAGATCACTATAAATATGATGAATCTAAACTTTTCATTTCTTAGATAGCTAGTATGAGAATGCTTAAGATGTCTACTTTCAACCTTTTTTCCCCACATTTCTTAGACAGCTAGTGTTACCTTCATCATCATCTGTTGATGAACAGCTGTCCAGAGCCTCAAGAAAAATTGCAGCTTGCAGCATATGATTTTTGTATTCATTTTCCAGATGGACACTCAATGCCTGCCTAGCATCTACAAAAATTTATTGCATCAAAATTAAATGACAATATGTGAAGAAGCCAGCTAAAATTTTCCCATGTACTTGGTGTAGAGGAGAGGAAAGAAAAATAGAAAGAAGAAAGGCAGGCAACATGCGGTCATATGATATAGCCAATCCCCTTTGATGCATTATACAGAGTACCAATCTTTTCCACAGCATCATCTTCCTATTTCTACTTCTCTTTGACTTCATTGTATTTCTCACACTATCATATACCAAAATTCACATGTGAAGGGGACTCAATTATGAAGAAGAAACTAAAGAAAGCAAATGGAACCATGTTCAATTGCTAGAGTGTTCTGCAAGACAAGAAACAGTAGACACTAACCAAAGTTGGAAATGAAAAGTTGACTAATGTAATCACCAATGAGTATAATAGTAACTATCACTAAAAAGGTAAGTAATCCTGCTATCATTTTTTAAATGCATTTGTTGATATAGAATTTTAATTCTACTGTGAATCACTTTCCGTTATTTCTAAACCCATTTTTTAATACCCATGGCTATCGTCATTCACCACCATAACAACTGCCCACCAATGCTGATTGCTGATTATTAGTACTAATGTTTTGTTTCACTACATGTTCTACCGCACCACTCCTTGGAACACCTTCAGTTCTTTCTCCACGAACCCATTAGCTGTTACATACACACCCATTTCCTCTTTCATTTTCACTATTTCCACTTTTTCACTTAAAGAACATACTATAGCTAAATCTTCATAATCCTGATCAAAGCTCCATGATTTGATTTGAAGGCAATTAGTTCTTTGGTTTGGGACATTAGTTTCTCTAAAGCCCATTTAGAAGGATTTATTTTGATTTATTTATTTATTTTGGATACATATTGAAAGCCCATTTAGAAGGACATTAATTTCTCAAGGACATGGATACATATTGAATCAGTTTCAACAGAACTAATTTAAATGCTACGTTACCTGCTGAAGAAAAGAACTTCAGATCTTTGAATTCACAACAATGAAGAACCAATGGGATTTCAGGAGCCATATTGTATTGGGGCTTTTGGGTGTCCTCTCAATATCCAGTAATACATCTATAATCTGCATAAAATATATAACTTTTTAGAAAAACTCAACTTCAACATTTTTTTTTTGGGGGCGGTAACCTATACATACGAAACAAGAGAGCATGAAGCCTAGAGCTACACGAGTTAGAGGTTCGAGTTCATGTCTTTAACATGCTGTTGATGAGAGAATAAGCAGAAGAGAAATTCATATAATCATAAGATTAAGAATTCTGCAAATCAGATATGGATATACAACTATGAACACTTCTGCAAATCATATCAGTATATAACAAGAATTAAACACTGCAAGTTGGATCATCCATCATCCATACAATTTACTACAAGTTGTTAGTCATTAGTTTTCAGAAGCACGAGGAGTACTACGATATGGGATGTCATTGTTTTCTCCTTTTCTTTTTTCATATCATCAGAGTGTCTGACTATCAGCTATACTTTCATATATCATTATTCAAGCAAACATTCACAGAAGTGGTCAAGTGGTCATACATCAACACACACAATAGTGGATGTTGTCAAGAAGATTGAATTCTTTTCAGATCAAACCACAACACAATTTCCTAGCCTCTACAAAAATTAAGATAAATAGCACCAGGAAATTAAAATCACAATACAATTAAACTCTCTGAAGTTGACTCCAAGGCTAGTGGTATTTTCGAGAAGCAGTACATTTAACAGATACCCTCAAGCTCACGTGATGAGTTTCACAAACCATCACTTTCAAATAGGATTTTTGACAGAGTAATGATAAACATTGATCATGTGTACCTGCAAAGTCTATGCACAAAATTAGCAAGGAGAAATTTTACCAGAACATTGGTTGACTCATACACAAACAAACACCCCCACCCCTGAGATAAAAAAAAAAAAGGGAGAAAAAAGCCATTACAAAGGAGGAAGGGGGAGGAACTCTCAAGCATGCACGAAGGTAAAATTCAAAAATCATAGCAAAGTCAACACACATACACACTTTGTTATTCAAAAACAATATTGGACATTAGGAGAAAAATCCAACTCTTACTATTATATCAAATATAGTGCAGAACCAATAGGGTCTTGGCTTGTTGGTTGAGATAGAAGATTTAGGTACACTAGGTCCCGGTCCAACCTTCCCCTTTATTGTACCATCCTTTGTAGCTCCTTCACATATATGTGATTGTGTCTAGAGAGTAAGGAACTGTAGAATTAAGAATTTAAGATGATAGTCTGGTGTTCTGGAAATGAAGAAAGCTCCTAGAGATTTGTAGAAATGTAGAATGAAATTATGGAAAAATGGCTCCTCTTGCTCCTCCACTTAAAAACCCTCCGCAAATTTACAAGGCTTGTTTCTTTATATTAATAACTCATCCTCTGATTCATCTTAATTGTTTCCTCCAATAGATGAATGTTTTAAGGTTTTTGCGTTACAAATAATATGATCATATTACGATGTAATATTGGTAAAACAATAACTAAATCAAGGGGCAGGGGGACCTTGGTTCTCTAACAAATAAATATTACTAAAAAGTTGGTTTTGACATGTTATGTGAACCCTAAGGCCAGAACCGGAATTTCAAGGATTCAGCACTTTTTGACCCAAATGCAAAGTGTACCCATCCTATTAATTACTAAGTAGACACACCCACAGTACAATCCACCAAACCCAAATGACACCTTACACAAATACATATGATATGATCATTACCATTCTTTGGTAAGACAAAAATAACTTCAAGCTGAGCCAAAGTAAGTCATTTAGTCAAAGATATCCATGTAAAGTCCAAAGATATTAACACAGCAAGATTAACTTACAGACATTATCCAAATTTAATTAATGAAAATATATTTACTCACTTCTGAAGATTCAAGATGCCGACCGATCATAAACAATATTTCCACCATGCATCGGACCTGGTGCCATAAGAATGCACTACCTCTAATTTTTATGGCCCGCAGCTCTTTGCCTCCAAACCTGCATCATAATGTCCAAGAAAACAAATCTGTTTACATTCACCAATTATATCTTTACTCTAACGATAGAGTCTTCAAAAGGAAGGTTCAAACAGCAGAATGAGATGTTTTACAACTCAACACAATGCTAAAAATTTGTTTCTATGTCAGCACGAACAATTTTCTGATGTTTATTTTACCAGCCAAGTACATAAGAACTAAGGATACATATTTGACAGTATTTTGTTGGCACTACACCAAGTGCGAAACATAGGCAAGTACTCAGCAGTTAAAATGTTTTTTGAGAAAATATTGATCACAAATAACCAGGTTGTAATGCATATTCGGAAATTGAATACAAACTATATTTGTCAGCAAGTATCATAAATTGCTTTGTAAATAAATAAAATGAAATAAAATAAAACTTAAACACATTGTATGACCTGTCAGCAATGTCCTTTTACATCTCCACTTAGCATTTATAGAGAAATAAACATTCTTTGAAGGTAATATAGAATTTCACTAAACTAACACCGAAGGGGTGTCAACATGTAAAAATGGAAAAGAGAAACAAGTGCTATTGCAAAGAAAGAATTAAAATACAGTTCTCATCTCCTTCTATAAAGAGCATGAGATGAAGACACAGAGCCTTGTTATGGAGGAAAAGAAGTTTTTACATCACTACAGCTCTAAATAACCTTATAGTTTTGGAATAAGACAATTTGTTCATGGAACATAAATAAATAATTTCTGACAAAATTTCACCTTTCACTGGTTGGAACGATATCAAATGATGTGACACATCGCTTGTAGTTATGCACATTCATTGCATCCATTTTACAGAAGTTCCTGAAGTCATGTTCACCCAGAAACTTCTTCCCAGCATTCTGCATTGCCTACAAAACACAAAAGAAGACAATTTCTAAAGCAACATATGCCGCATAATATTGTTTAACAACACATCAAGGACCACAAGTCATTAAGATATTCTTACGAATATGTCAAGATTTTCCCTCCAGAAGAAATATTTATACTCCCTGCTCAAACAGCTAAACCTGTAATCAAAGAGAAAGCAGCAAGAAATTAAATTACACTGAATAATCAAGGGCTAGAAGAATCAAAAACTCATTTAACTCAACATGTAGTTTGTAACTCACCAAAATCTTAGGAGCTACAAAGTATAGCTCACTCCCAACATACTGCCTAGAAGACCTCAACAAGTTTCTTAAATAAACAGTACGATGACAGCGAAATTTGTACTACTATAGTTAGCTAACGTACAGGAGTTTTTCACATGAAAACACCTCTTTTCTTACCTTCTATCATCTAATGGGTTAGGAACAAGCAAATAACTCATCCAGTTTATAAGTTAAAAACTCTAGATAGTAGTATTCATAAGGTCAACTTTAACCAGACGGACAGCCATGGTCATTTTAGACAATGCCTGCCAACCCCATCCCAGCTCTGTTTATAACATCAAAAGGCGCTATAGTCATCCTTTAGCACATTCAATAAAACCAGGTTAGATGAGATGAGAGTAATTTTGGGATATTTGACATGTATTTTTGATATTTGAAGCAATACCGGGGCCTAGAGTTAACTAAATTAAAAGTGTTCTCATCCCAATTGGTGAGGTTCCAATACTTCATTACTTAGTGCACTTTTTCATTGTGGGTTCTAGTATCTCCCGTCTTCTAACCTGGGTCTTCCTCAAGGTGCTTCACAAAAGTGAGGTACTTCATACAAGCGGAAAAGCTGTGGTGAAAGTTTTGGAGAGGTTTTGTAAGAGACTAGTGTTGAGTCCAACAACATGATATTGTTAACACCTTTTTACATCTTATTTTGTTCGTAACAATTATTAAATCAGGGGTTCTCATTTTAATTCTTTTATTTTTGTAGGATATGTTGAAAAAGCAAAAAAAAGGAAGAAAAAGAAGTCAAAAGAGTGAAGAAGTGGGTTTGATTTGCCCAGAACCCATTTGCCTCTCCCAACTAACCCAAACTCTCTCATCTCTCTTCCTTCACCGGCCTCACGTGACACTGCCTCCCTATTTCCCTTTTGCTGCTGCTAGAAGCCCTCAAAGACTCACTTCTTTCCCCCTCATTTCTCCTCTTCGGTCTTCCCCAAAACCCTAGCCCTTCTCACCTAAACTCCCTCTCTTCTATGCTGCCTCCCCCACAACCAGAACCCTAATCCCTTTCTCTCCTTTTCGGCCCCTGCTCCCTCACACTCAATTCACTTTTCTTTCTCTTCTTCGTCTCTACCATCCGAAAACCACGCCATACCCACGAAGACCCCTGCGCAGCTCTACCTCTCTTCTCTCTTCACGCAAGCCACCCACAAAGAACCCTAAAACTCTCAAACTCTCTTCCATCATCTCCTAACCGAAATCCACGCCAACAAGGAAGAGGGTTCAAGAACGGCGTGAGCATGAGGAGAGGACTACAAAAGCAAAACGAAAAGCATATGGAGGGGGCGGACGGCGAGCACAGGAAAGTGAGCCCCAAGTTCAGATTAGGTTTTCAATTTTCTTTCCTCAAGTTTCAGTTTCTAGGTCTCAAATTTCATTTTTAGATTCATAGACATTGTAATTTGATTTCATTTCAAGTTAAATTCAAGTGACAATTTAGTTTTTTGGGTATTGAATACATCTGGGTTTAGTTTTGTTCGATTTCTGGCTTGCGGAATTGTTAAAGTTGCTGTGTCGAATTTGTTCTTCTACCCTGCTTTGTTCCTACGATTAGTGTTGGTTGTAGATTGAATAGATTGAATGAACCTGGACTGAGAGTTTGGTTCAAGTTCTAAAGTTCGTTGTTTATCTGTTCAAGTTGGAGATGAGTTTAGTTTTATTAAAGCCCTGCTTCTGATTGAGTTGCAGCGTATTAATAATGATTCGAGGCAAGTCTGAGTATTCGGCTTGTCTTCCATTGAGTTCTATAACTGTTGGTATGACTCTTCATCTATTTCAATTACTCTAGTTATGATTTGCTCGTTTGCTCGTGCCTTCTATTTTGATTTTTAGTTTGTAAATCCGCTAAGTATATTAGTTTTAGTCCATTAAAATGAAGTCATTCTTATTATTCAGCGTAACTTAGCTGGTGATTTGTTGATAAGTAGTTGTGTAATGCCAGAAGTTATTTCCTGATTCATACTTGCTTTCAGTTTCGATAAAACATGATTTTGGTTTACGAAGTCAACTGTGATTTGGTCAGTTTCGATTTTAGTTTTTGAGTCTTCTTGTTACAAATCTTATTTCAATTTGGTTTCATCCCTGTGGACCGACAATCTCGTACTCTCGAAAATTACTTCAACAACTAGCAAGATAGAAATCAAAGCTTTTGTCTAAAGGGGTAAGGTTGACATTATTCAAAAGTGCACCATGAACCCTTCACATTTAATGCATGACTTTGTTTGCCCTTCTAGCCAGCATAGACAGTCAAATGCAGAAAATCATAAAAGTTCTTTGGTTTATATTACAGATTCTATTGGGTCAAGTATAAAGATGTACGCCATTCCAAGCAAGGAGGGCAGCTAGGTATGAGATCTCTTCACATGGACTATTAAGGCCAAGTGGCCTTGGATGTTTACAAATGAGTAGGATGTTCTATTGTGTAGGGAAAAACAAGGTCGAGGCAAAATATGAAGTTGGAAACCTCATCAGGTGGAGCAAGAAGAGTCCTTGTATGAAATGGATTGTAGGATAGCTACATACAATAGTGGGGCCTCGAGTTGTTCAAATCTTTAGTGGAAATTGAAGCAAAGAAATGAGCCTACAGTTTTGTGTTGGCATGACAGGTGGTGTAACGATCAACCATAGAAGAATGTTCAGTTACATTTAAAAGAGGCAACTATGCAAGAAGTGATGTTTCATAATGTGATTAGAACAATTGGAACATAGCCAAATGATGGGAAAGATGGAATTATTTAGTTTATGGACTTTATTTGCTGATATGAATGTTCTGCCTGAAGGCAATGATGTGATTATTTGAGCGCTCGATTCAAAAGGGATTTTAAGGGTCAAAATGTGCTAAAGATGTCTGTGGATAGAGGAGGCAGAACTAGCTAAAGATGTCTCTTGTCTTGTCTTGATGGGGGTTAGTAGCGTTCAACCAAGGAATGTCAAAGATGTGTGCTGGCTTACGACAGAAAGAAAAAGGAGTTGGGTTGGAATTTCAGAAGATTATTTCCTTTGCTATCTAGTGGAGCACATGGAAGACAGGAATCAACTGATTTTGAAGGGAAGACTATCCCTTACAAGAGTTCAAACTTAGTTTATTGAGAATTTTGTATGATTGGAGTCAAGTGCTAAATTATGAATGATACTTTTGACTTTGTTGCATTTTGTAAATATATATACAGTTCATGGAAGCTGAGGGCATGATGATATTTGTAGATGTCCCCTTTTGCACATAGATGGCATCCCCTCTATATCCTTTTCATATACTTTTTTTATTACTGATAAAACGAATTCAAGAAGGTATGATCATTCAATTAGCAAATGTGGCAGTGGATACCGCCTCTCTTTCCTATGGTGATTCTCTCTTGCTAGGCTAGTCAACACACAAAAGGAAACAAACATGATCCTTAAATACCACCTCTAATGACTCCATAACATGAGCCGTCTTAATCCATTAGTTCTTCTGCAGACCCCCTCCAGAGCAATACCATCAACTAACAGAATAAATGAGCTGAACTGTAAATGGAAAAACAAGCATTAGCATTTTAAGGACCAAAAACATAATGAAGCCAAAGTCTTCAGAAGACATTTGACTTAATTAAAGTTTCCAACATGAATCACATGACCAAGTGAAGATGAGAACATTGCAGTGTGCAATTAGCTTCAGCAAGTTCACTTAAGTTGAATTGGTAATATCATAGTTTGACACATTGAAATGACCATTTGATAAGAGCATTTCCTACACAGTGAATTTATTCATGACAATTTTTACATAATTCCATTTATCCTACTGAGCATTCAAAAAGTATTTCTTACGTGAAACTAAAACGAGAACCACAAAATGAGGATTAGTAGTATTAGTCTGACTACTTCACTACTTCAGTTATGCGAAACAAACTTACATTATTCCAGTACCTTGCATGGAAATCCATAGGGACTGGACACCAACCAATAATCCGGATGTCCTTTGGAAGAACTCTATTCAGTACTCTGACATAATCAATTTCTCCTTCTGCAAATGGAAATCTGAAGGAATCAGATATCAATAAATAGGAACTACGTATTTGAAGAAGCATATAAAATCTCTGAAAGAATGGACCTAGTACATAGATCAGACATTACAAGGTAAAAGAAGTTGACATAAGTCCGAAGTTGTTCTTCAGATGTATCTCTCATTAGTACTCAATTTGTGTCTAGATTAATGCATAATTCACAATTAATTTCATATGAAAACGAACATTCCAAAGGATAAGATCTTGCACCCAGAGCAGTAAACGGAGCAATTTCCATTCAGCAAAATCTGGTAAGGAGCTAAAAATTATGGCTCAACTATGTCCCAGGACATTCAAATAATTAACAAGAAGACATCGCAGACCATATTCTCCTTCAGAAACGACTCCTGCCGAATTTGTCTCAGCCTTAAGATTTGACCGTAGATATAGAGCAATCACCTGCATAGAAGATTTTTTATTTCCAGAAGATCTAATTGTGACAATACAGACAGTACATTGAAATTAACACTGAACAAACAGACTGATTTCAAAGAAGCAAAAACACACATCATGATCCACCATTTCTATGAAAGTTGACAATCAAGTATACAGCTCTGCAGCAAAAAGCACTCAGAGAAAGACCATGGATAGAATACTCTCAGTCATTTCAGTTTATGGAGCCACTCATTTCTTCATTTATTTTGCATTCAATTGGACTTTAAAATTGATAGCAAAGTCAATAATGCCACAAACACTTCTTCATAATGCAAGTTGGTTATTCTTCAGAACAGGAGCATACAAAATACAATAGGCTAACCCACCCAGAGCAATTACTTGTGATAAACCTTTAAGAACCAAAATTGAATGTGCAGGAACTAGAATTGAAAGCACATTCAGATGATAATTATGAGAAGTATAGCCCAGTACATAAAAACACAAACTCTTTATTCTAATTGTCAAACTGAATTCTGTTGATAAGGACTATGAAGCATTATCTTTGATGCCTTGACATCAAACTTGACAGTTTACACACCACAGTTATAGTAATTTTATGTCGTCGGTCGACACTTGTCTAAACATCATAATTTACTATCTCTTCAGCAAACAACGAATTTGGATCCCCATTCCACCATCACATAGGGAATCACATTTTTGCCGATGTCAAATAAATAAAAGGAATAGATAATAAAATTACACATTCTTCAACAATCACAAACTTAGAGGAGTAAAGTGTCCCAGCTTCCTCTATGACAAAAGTATTTATCTGTCTTAATAAGAAATTCAAGCAGATGCTCCCCCAGTCTCCTTTAGAACTATGTCAAAGAGATCAAAAACGGAAAATACAAAAGCCAAACTTTTCTTGATGACACGAGTAACAATTTAACCACTTCTCTCTCTGCTCTGAAATAAGAAGGAAAAACCCTTGTTTCATCACCAGTTCAGTAATGTATGTACTTCATCAGAATATGATTCAGTTGTCACACATTCAAAAACCCATGCATTTTTTAGGATAAAAAGAAGGGTTGGCCCCAGAGATTGGAGGTTAAAATGCTAACGATATCAAAAGATATCATTTGAAGGGGGGAGGCAGGAACTCCCTTGCCTCTTCAATTCTATCCACATTTGATAACAGTGACCTACATCTCCACTCCAGTTAAAGCAACCCCCAATCCAACTTTGAAAAGATCAGAAATGAAGGATCCCAAAGAGAGCAAAAGAAAACATGACATGCAAGCATTCCAAGGACAGAATTAAAAAAATGTACAACCTCAAAAGATAAAACAGAACCCAGTTAACAGGAGCTGATAAAGATGGTCCGGAGATGGATGAAGGTTCACGGAAAGAGAGGGGGCTTTGGGAAAACCAGAAGATCTTAAAAGGATGCTAATGGTGTCAAAAAGATGGCAAATAGGGTTAAGGAAGCAGTAAATGATTAAATTTAGCATAAACCAATTAAGCTTCCCTGCAGAAATGAGGAGAAAATCAATATGCTAATGGGCTTCCATAGCGAAGTGTATAGAGTGTTGGTGGAAGTTGGCGACGGCTCCAGTATCAATGTTGGCATGAGCTACCACACACTAAAGGCAGGCCATATTTTTTTTCTTTCTTTTCAATGGACAATTAAAAATTATATTGTGAGATACCAAGGGATGTCACCCATGTACAAAAGAGGCAAATACAAAATTCAACATACACTCATGCTCTCATGAATAATCTCATCTATGAAATCAAAAAACTCATATTTCCGTCAACATTTAGCCCATGAGTCCAACTATACAAAGTACTTTAAAACTAGAGTATAGATTCCTAATAAGACATCACATTGCCCTCAAATGCTAACTGATTCTTTTACTTCCAAATACTCCACCAGATGTCAAAAGTCCAACTCCTCTTCATCATCCATTTCCAATCCACTACACCAATACATCTTTGACTTTTGTCATTGGACACCGCAGACTCCCATAAGGGAGAATGACAAATGCCAAAGAGATGAAGCCCACAACAATGAACCACAAGGTGGTCAATACTGTAGACATATTTAACACCAACTTGCTAAATTGATATTCCTTTGTTAAATAATATCATACATGGGAATCTTACCTATAGTATAGAAGTCAGCTATCCACCTACACAATCAAAAAGAAAAAACTTTGGTAGGAGCCTTTGACTTCCAAATTATCTAAAGGAAATTCAGCATAATTAAACTTTGAGATTTCTGTCGCAGAACTCTTAGCAATGAAAAGTCTGAAACATCAACCATCGTATCACTGCATTCAGGCACAACACTCATATTGGCAAGTATACCCAATGAGCTGAACATGCGTTCCTGTTCTTAATCATTCATGTTTTCCAAGAACATAGGCTCCATTGGCTCCAGTCAACATCCCAAGCAAGCACTTATTCTACTGTTACCTCTTTTAAATATGACATTCTGAATAGATGTGGAAACTGGACCACTAGTGGTTGATTCAACACCACACTTCACGCCAGAACAACACCACAGTTCCAATCGGCAGGCTAGAGATGATTCAGAGTTTCTGATGTGTTAAAACTTGCAAGCAGGGAAGCAGTGAGACTCCTGAGCCTAGCCCTCCACACATAGATCTCTCCGTTACTAATCGGTTTTGTATGAAATTGAAACAAAACCCAAACAGGGTTTGGAAAACTAGAGAGCCCAAGGGTGCCTGGGCTACAATTTTCCTTATGATGAAGCTCAAGCCTCAAGGAGAGAATATCATTAGAAGGGAGCCTGAGACTAAAATCTGCAGGGGAAAAGAATTCAGAAAATACCTACTAAACTCAGACTCAGTTTGGTTTCTCCCAAGCTTTACAAAGCCTCATGCGCACAGCTGGATGCTTAATGATACTAGCAGATATGCCATTATGTCCACAAGTTCACACAATATCAATGTGGCAATGAAGGAAAGAACAGCATATCCTTTCAAAGCAGTGTCCCATCCTTGTTTAAGCAGAGTGGGACATTTATTGGAAAAGGAGAGAAAGAGATGGGTCTTTTCCAATTACAGAATTTTTAAAAAAAAATAATAATGCAGAGGTCTTTGGAGCCAAGGAAACAGAAAATGGGTACAGTGAGAGTTTTCAGATCAGAGATAAAAGATAGTGATCATAATGAAGGCCTTTTTCGTATCAGCAAAGGAGGCTATGGTTATCAGGATATAACATTGATAATTTGCAGCATGTCGGCATCCGAGACTCAGATGATAGATTTAAAACAAATTACAATATATGAATGAGGCTCACGACATGGAGAAGAAGAATGCCTCATTGATGTAAAAGCTGAGCAGATGTAGCAGGAAGAAAACAAGATGGAGGATGGCCTTCATTCAACTCCTCGAATGCTAATAGGAAAGACAGGACCTATGATATCTTAACTTCAAGCAGTGAGGATAAGGCTAGCACTTAAGAGCTTAGATGTAGCAGGTAGGAAATTCAGATCAGGCACTCCTCAACAAGTTCATAGGGTACAATAGAAAGACAGTTGGAAAACCTAAAAACAGATGGAAATCATATTCCAACGGACTTTGAACTGTAAGGTTTATTGTTATAAAATTCAACTAAGAAATGATTCTTGCTTAGGGCCAATATGATACCCTTTTTTTTAGGGTTTTGGATTAAAATAAACTGTACTTTGGGGGTATTGGACGTTTATATACCAAACTCTAAAGTTGACCGATCATGCACCGTACTTTGGGGGTGATTTTCCTTTCTAAACTACGACCTATTTAGGGGCGGCATTCGATTATTTTATGACGTGTCAAGCTGAGAATAACTGATTTAGTAGGGTGTAGCAAAGTAATTCCCCTTTTCTTAGTTTGACACGTCATAAAATAATCGAATTGATGCCCTGTAAATAGGTGGTGGTTTAGAAAAAAAAACACCCCCAAAGTATGTTGCATGATCGAGTTAACTTTATAATTTGTTATATAAATGTCCAATACCCCAAAAGTATCCAAAACCCCTTTTTTATAAGGAAAATTTTAATAATTAAGACATCACAAGAGGTGGATGTGATGCCAGCAACTTAGAAACTCTATACTACAAAAACAAAATCCTATCAACATACCCTATAGCTTCAAAGAAGAGAATTAAAAGTCGACCTTAGCAAGAACACAGTTTTGGTCCATCTATTATTGATGCAGAGAGGTGTCTCAATTTCTCAGAAGATCCTTCTGTAGTCAAATTAAAATGGCTTGAGAAAATCTTGTTAACCATAGATTATTATTAACTTCTAGTGTTTCTTGAGGCCACCTAGTCCTCTCTATGATCATTGCTTTCTTTTCTCAATGAAGTTACTCCTTTATCTTTAGAACAAATAAATAGAATACTCCAAGGGGTAAAGGAGTGTAAACATATAACATCCCTTAACAAGAAACTGGTTACTTTCCCAATTGAAGTTACATGCAAAAATAAAAAGTGCCAGTAATAGAAAGAAACGAGTTATTATGGATCACTTCCAGTCATAAATATTGATGGAGAAGCCAATAAAAGATCTTTTGATTACTGTGCATTAACCACAATTAGTGCAAGTTTTGCCTATTAACAAGTTGTTTAGCAGCAGGAGCACAACTCCTAGACCTAAGGTCCAATCTCACATTTCATCTACGTTGGAATGTGAAGACCAGTTATGAAAAGGGAGAAAATCTGCCTGCTATTACAATTTAGAAACACGCTAGAAGATAATACAGTCCACATATTTAATTGTGTGAATTTGATCTATTATCAAAGCTGACAAGCAGCAAGCATCTGAATGCATAGACATCATAGCTCAGACATATTCACTAGTTTAATGTCATTCAGAAAAATATCTAATAACTTCTTTATGTGCAAATTTCAATCCTCTTTTACCCATTGGATATTTAGCAACTCTATTACCAGCCAACCTCTTAATATGAATTAACACGGGCTCTACTAGAACTGACAGCTATTTTGGCACTTACTTGTCCTGCAGCGGAGACACCCCTATCTGTTCTCCCACATCTTGAGTAATGTGCTTCTTTCTTGTCATCAATCAATAGCCTAGTCTTTTCAAAAGCTCTGAAAAGTTCAGACTGCAGAGAACACCCAGAATAGAAACCATGCATAGTGAATAATATTGTTATTTTAGCACTTATAACTTAATATTAAGCTTCCCTCACAAGAGTTCAAATCAAATGCAAAATGCTACTGTTCTTTGAGGAAAACATTGTCTTAAAGAGAGAAAACTGAGACATCAATTACGCACTAGCACCAACCACATTCAGAAAATTGCAAAGGCAAAACTAATCAGCAAGAATGAAGGCCACTAGGGATGTCATCTACGGTCCACATGCAAAAATTGACCTAATTTAGTGGCATATACAACTACAGCTTCATCTACAAGCACCCATATTGGCCATTTCCATGTGAACCAAATAGGCAATCATACTAACAAGACTTCAGCAACTTCTTTTTGATATGTGCACAACCAAACAGCTCTTGGTTAATTACTAAACGACAGTCCTTGTACTCAAAGTACACCCATAAAAAATAGAACACATCAACTGATATTGTTACGGCCTTGCCAACGAGGAAGAGCATAAATGATGATTTTTGATAGCTTTCGCAATGATAAATCTGAATTTAGAAAGGCCATCCCCTCTTCAGCAAATTGCCAACAGAGAGAAAACCACATGATTATATATCTCTTTCACAAAGAGATACACGTTGGGAAAAATACTGATCGTGCTTGTGAACCTTGGTGCTCAACATTGTCTTTTGAAAGAAGTATAGAAGATCAAAGAAATTTAGGTAACACCAGATGTAGAACTCCCTCCCAGCCAAGGATCAAAGTGTCATAGTGATTACAGTAGATGTAAAGGGAGAGGTATAGCACAATTGTGCTAATACAGCAATGGCATAGTAAATAGCAGGTTGTCTTAGAGTGAAAATGTTGTTCGTTCGACTTCATTTTGTAACTTGTATAACCTCATTTTGTAACTCGTATACACGCTCCTCATTGGTCTGGTTTGGTTTGGTAAGAAATCATTTCTGCTATCCCCTTGAAATTGTCAAATTTGGGAATACACAAAAATAAGCATTAAATTGAATGGGTCAGTATTAGAGGATGAAAACATTTTCTCACCCAACTAAAATAAGCACTAAACCTGAATAGCCCAACTTTCCAAGGGTCAAAACACCTAACAACCAAAATACAGTATTTGAAAATTGAGATTTGACAGGAAAGAGGGATGAATAAAAGGCAAATTGTTGACAATGTTGATAGGAGAAAGGTAGAGTATATTCTTAAGGAGTATACCTGAAACGTGAATGCAACAATAAGAATAAAGCTAAGTCCCAAGACAGAAATTCAGATTTCAGATACACATATCACCAAATATCAATGATAATCTAGCATGAAGTCTGTGATTTTCTAAATTTTCTTTCTCATTTAAAAAATGTAGGAGACAAAGGAGGTCACCTCGACCGTAGGTTCCATGTGTGCCTCTGATGCAAAACCATAATACCTGCAATATAAAACTCCAGGTAAGAAGTACTAAAATGTGCCGAATTTCGGACCAAGCACAGCAAGCAGCATGGCTGCATCAAATTTATGCCATTCCATGGTGTTAGAACCATACCTCTTACCAAAATACATGACTTTCAGGGCAATATATCTCTTAGGAAAATGATGCAACTTCTTGGCCACACTATCTGAGTGAAGAGGATAAGATGTAAAGAAAATGCACACATATAAGATGCATTGTCTTTTTGAACATTTATATTGAGTGGAAGAAATTGAAAGATTAGAAAGGCTGTCGTTCCCTAAACTGGTCTTGAGAATATAATATTCGAAAAAGTCTTTGAGAGAAGTTTCCACCGTGCAATAACTAAATCAAACCTTCCGCGTTGTCCCACCAGGGTGGGGTGTGGACAGCATTAGACGTATATAGCCTTGCCCCCATAATAGAATCCAACAGCGGGTTTCTTTAGACTCTAGATGGGAAAAGCATTGACAGCCTAGCCTACCAATGAGGAAATCCAATGTGGCTATCGAAATAAGCACTTTGTACTAAGCTTCCTTCAACTAACAAGCCAGCAATTTTTTATGTAATATTTTTGGGGAGGGGGATGGTTCAAGACATCTAGTATGATAGGAAGGATGGTTCAAGACATCTAGTATGATAGGAAGCTTATAGAAGGGAAGTAGGGGACAATTCTAAACAGCTCAATAGCAGAACAATTCAGATTTCACCAACCTTTTGACCTTATCTTCTTGATTTTGCCACCTTGGTCTTTCAAAAGCTCAGTTTCCTCAACTGAAACACCATTACTGGCATTGGCAGTACCCTGCCCCTCTACCTGAATAAAAAAAAATCAAATATTCAAAAGCAGCCCGCAAAGTTAATCCAGGAAACACAAAGCACCAAACTTACAAAGGCAAATAAATTGCAAAATCACATAGTAATTCGAAAAACACAAGCACAGAAGCACCTTAGTACAGCGGCAATGAGCAAGTTGAGACACCAAATTTGCATTCTCGGTCTCTAAACCCTATGTTGGATTCAAAATCAGCAGCATATGGAGAGACAATTCGAGTTTAAACACAAGTATCAGGTTGAAATTTTTGGAATGAATTTAGTTGCCGTATCAGTATGTTTGATTATTAGCAGGAGAGAGGAGAGAGATGAACCTGGATGCGATTTTGAAGGGAAGTGATTCGAGATTGAAGATCCGATATGAGATTGTCCTTCTCCGTATGAGAGAGAGTCGCCTTCTCCATTGAAGCTGCCAGGGGTGGACTGCGAGTGCGTGAAGCAGGAGTTAATTTCCCTCTCTAGTAAAGCATACAACATACAACCTTCCATCAATTTAAAAAAAAATTAAAAAAAAACCACTTTCGACTTGTTTATTTTCTAACTTTTGGCAATGGCTAAGCAAAACAAGAACATATACAAATAGTAACAATTGTGTTGTTTTTTTTATTTTGTTGGTAGGTGGAGTTACATTTTCAGTAGCGGTAGAGCTCTTTTAGTCTTGACATCTTTTCAAATAATATGGGTGTTAAAAAGAGTTTAAGAAGTATAACATAGATATTTAAGGTAAGGTACCTACATATTCAAGATTACTCCTTTTCATGAGTGTAAATATAAATAATTTTCTGTTAATAGCGGTGGAACTACGTTAAAAGAAAAGGAAAAAAACCTCCCTCCCTCCTCATACATATATGTTAAGGGAAAAAATATATGGGAAAAGGCTTTGGAGCAGACATCTTCATGCTACGCCTCATGCTAGAATGGTATGCTTGGGGAAGTAGGAATGATAATGACGTCAATACTTAAGCTACAGTGGTATTTGCGTGAGTAAGGAGGATGGTTAATGATATAAATATAATTAGAATTAGCTAAGATAGCAACCCACAGCCCAATGTCATTGATGTTCCTCTCACGCCAGCATGGAAGGTGCCTTTGCCTGATTTTATTTTAGAGGATGCCTCAATTGCGAGAGATGTGTGAATAGACATGGGAGTGGAGGGAGAAGTGCTTGTAGCTGATGCAAAACGTGCACGAGTGTCTTAGCAATCACCGTAGCCAAAGCGGCATTATATGATCCGCAATTAGCAAGAGGTCCGACTATCATAAGATTATCATCGAATTAGACTGTCTTACGCTCACAAAGAGACTTAATAGTCCATTTTTCTTCCTTAGTGATTTTGATATAGTCTTGGATGAGATGTTATTGTCTAGCACTTTCTTTATATCTTGTGGTTGGATCCATATTAAGTGAGATAAGAATTCGGCTGCCCATAATCTTGTTAAGGTTATTCCTTCAAGATAGAGCGAGTCTAGTTAGAGGTTTGTCTTGAGGCAATCTTTAATTATGTATTTATGGATGCACTATGTATGAACTAAATCATGTTTTTCCTTACAAAATAAGAAAAAATATAAATTAGTATTGAGTGGACCCATAATGGAGCCTTTGACCGAGATATGGCGGTGGAGCAACCCGACAACAAGACACGACTGCACTCGGAGAGAGGGCCAACAGTGCAGTCGGCGACAAGAGAGAGAGAGAGAGAGAGAGAGAGAGAAAGAAAGAGAGAAAGAAAGAGAGAGAAGAGGTATGACCGAGCGAGAGGAGGTATGAGCGAGAGAGGAAGCAACGATGGGTGGATGTCGAGGGCGGCTGGGCGGTTGCCGTTTGGTGAGAGAGAGAGAGAGAGAGAGAGAGAGAGAGAGAAAGAGAGAGAAGAGGTATGACCGAGCGAGAGGAGGTATGACCGAGAGAGGAAGCAACGATGGGTGGATGCCGAGGGCGGCTGGGCGATTGCCGTTTGGTGACGAATAGCTGGCAGCGAAGCGTGTCGAAGATAGGTTGGGCGATTTTCGGCGAGGGATGATCGAGAGTGAGACAAAAGAGAGGAAGCAAGGTTGGATGAATTCAGCACTGGGCGAAATGTCGATACACTGCTATCGACCCCTCCCTCATCAATTTTTTTATTTTTCTTTTTTTTAAATTATAAAAATACCCTTTGAATTTAAGCCATTAAATCAAGATTGAATGGTTAGGATTAAGAGTTCTTACCTAATGGGTGGAGTATACCTAAAAGGGGTGCTTACTTGAACCATTCCATATATATATATATATATTGCTTGAGCTTTTTTTTATAGAAAGAGAAATTTCATCAATAAAAAGTCATACGACATTTATAAGGGTAATTTCATAAGAAATATAACTCTAGAATATTAAAATATATCTCTATTTCGACAAAATTAATGATAAAAATAATTTTGTTCGACTCCATACTTATAGCATCAATTTTACCATAAACCATGTTCTTTGACTTCAATATGTCTTTCTCGAAACATCGGCGAACTATTATGTAGTGTTATGCTTTTAAACAACTATATCTATTATTTTTATTATTAATATGTTTCTATCATATTCGTGTGAGTAGGAGGTTCATATGAGTGATGCATAAAATGCTTATGTGGCGATGTTTTATAAATATTGTGTTTATGTAAGCAATGCATTTAATTATTTTTTAATTAATTAATTTATATGAAATTATATATTATGAATTAATTGATTGTATTGATTAAAAAATAAATTTATTCATAATTCAAACATTACCATTTTATATATATATTAGTATACCTTTTTTATGATTTATAAAAGTTGGATAAAATCAATATATAAGTGTTGGTTCAAAACAAAAAGCATATGACTATATGAGTAACACGTAAAATGACACCTGTAATAACCACATAGGATTACTTGACTACATAAATGTTCATCTTAGATTGAATTAATACGATACTATATTTAAAGAAAAAAATAATTTTTAATTGTATATATAAAGTAATTAGTATGATTGTGCATAATTATTATTAATCAATATTTAAAAATATTTATTTGCCTATCAAAAGTATATAAAAAAAGGTCTCACATATTAGAGAATTTTTAAAGTAGTCAATATGATATAAAAACAAAAAACATTAAAAATTATATAAAAATAATAATTATATTGTTATAAAATCATCATCTACTTTTATAATCATATATTTTATTATTTATTTATGTTAATGAGATTAAAATCTATACTATATATAATAGCAATCTTTTTAAATGTATAATTATGAGAGCGAATTTATAAGTTTCGTTCAATAAAAAAATAATAATTTATCCTTAAAAAATAGGTTTTCACTCATCGATGGACTCTCTTTTACTCCTTAGCACAATAATAATCTATACTATATATAATAACAATCTTTTTAAAATGATGAAATGCTAGCCCGAGAGAGAATTTAGGAGTTTCGTCCAATAAAAAAATAATAGTTTATCATTGAAAAAAAAAATATGTTTTCACTCATCTATGGACTCTTTTTTAATCTTTTCCACAATAAATCTAATAATAATAATAATAATTTAGAATCTATACACTATATAATGTCAATCTTTTCAAATTTTGAAATGTTGTAACCAGAGTGAATTAAGGAGTTTCGTCCAATAAAAAAATAAATAATTTAGCATTTAAAAAAATAAGTTTCCACTCATCTATGGACTCTAATAATAATAATAATAATAATAATAATAATAATAATAATAATAATAATAATAATAATAATAATAATAATAATAATAATAATAATGATCTATACTATATATAATAGCAATCTTTTCAAAAAGATGACATGGTGGTCTGTGAGTGAATTTAGGAGTTTCGTCCAATAAGAAAATAATAATTTATCATTGAAAAAAAAAGGTTTCCACTCATATATGGACTCTTTTTACTCCATAATAATAATAATAATAATAATAATAATAATAATAATAATAATAATAATAATAATAATAATAATAATAATAATAATAATGATCTATACTATATATAATAGCAATCTTTTCAAAAAGATGACCTGGCGGTATGTGAGTGAAATTAGGAGTTTCGTTCAATAAGAAAATAATAATTTATCATTGAAAAAAATAGGTTTTCACTCATATATGGACTCTTTTTTACTCCATAATCATAATAATAATAATAATAATAATAATAATAATAATAATAATAATAATAATAATAATAATAATAATAATATAATATAATATAATATAATTTTTTAGAAAAATTAAAAATAATTAAAAATAATAAAATAAAAACATAATCTTAAACAAAAAGTTAAACAAATAATAAAATGAACTAAATAAATAAATAATTAAATTACCAAAATATTAAACTATTTTCTGGACCTAACAGCCTAAAATCTAAAATAAAAATAAAAAAACTAAATTTATAAATTTATTAAATTAAAAACATTGTTGAACCTAAATTAGTAAATAAGTTTGAAAAATTATCAAATTATCTATATATTATAAAATTATCTAATCATAATATAAAAATTAAATAATAATTAATCATCCTAATTAATTCATAAAAATATAAAACAGAAAATAAAAAAAAACTAAGTAGAAAATTAATAAATAACAAATATACAAAATTATATAACAAATTAAATCAAAAATCTGAAAAAATATAAAAGTAACCTAAAATCCAAAAATATTTTTTTATAGTTTTCCAGAAAAATTAAACAGAATTAAAAATAATAAATAAAAATATAATCTTAAACATAAAGTAAAACAAATAATAAACTGCACTAAGTAAATGAGAAAATAAATAATTAAATTACCAGAATATTAAAATTATTTTTTGGATCTGAATATATCCTAAACACCTAAAATCAAAATGAAAAAAACTAAATTTAATACTAATAGATTAAAAAGACACTAACTAAACCCTATAATAATATAAAAATAAAATTAACCGAAGAAGAATAATTTTATTCTAACTTCTAACAAACTGACTAAAAAATAACAAAAACGAAGAGAAAATTAATTTGAAAATTAAAATATATTAAAACATAAACTAAAATTAATATATATATTTATGTATTTATTTATTTAGGGTTTGTTTTGTATATTAGCTCTCATTTATTTTTATGTATATTGATATGCAATATTGTTTTGGGCCTGAAATATAATAATTTTGTCTAATATTATTAATTTTTCATTGTTGATGATGTTTTTTGACTTGGTGCCATAAAATTGTATTAGTTCAAAATATATTTATTATAAGATTTTTTAAAATTAAAGTCAATAGGAGCACATTATGAAAATAAATATTTAAATATTTAATTATCCGAGGAAGTAATTTGGTTATTACATTCATCCTATGTAAGAATGATTTAATAAACCTTAAGAAATCATAAATTAATATAATAAAAATGTAACAACTATATATATACTTGATATTAATAATTAAAAATGCCTACAAGATAGAAAGTTATGATTCAAATATGTTGTGGAATAAAACGTAATGAATAAAAAATTAGGAATTATATTGATTCGGATCGTAATCTGTGGACTTTAAGTTTTTAATTTGTGTTATGTTTAAAGGATTGCAAACTTAATATGCCAACTTCTATTAAGCCCATATGACTTCAAATAAATTCATTTGTCTCAAAATTTTTGCACAACATACAGAGCATTTTTTTTTGTTACAAATATAATTTATTTTAGTTTCTTCCTAACATGTCTATCTCGTGATTTATTATTGATAAACATATTTAAATCATATCTTTTACTATTGTAAGTTTTCTAAATTATTAAAAGAAGAGTATTTGCCATCAAACCTCCCCGCCATCTTGAAATACAACTTCATGTTACTCTTATTGTGTTAATTAATTGAGAGTAAGAGTTGTGTCTCGAGAGAAGCAATTGGTTGTTAATTGAGTAAAACATGTATTTATAAAACATCAATTGTATTAATATTTTTGCCCCATTGATTCACTACTAAAATTGCGATCAATTTTCAATATAAGTACAAAACATAGATGATTTTATTAACCTACATCGCGAATTGACCTATCATGCCCTTTACTATGATGCAAATTACCTATTATTGTTAAATATATTTGGATCACTTCTATTATATAATATTTTTCACTATTAATCTCAGTATAAGTAGTCATTATATGTTTAACTATCTTTGTGTGCACAAGTAGGTAAGAATGGATAAATTATTATATTCACCTTATAATTTTAAAAAATTAGATCTCATTATGGGTATATCTATACTTTTTAAGAGTTCGTGTAATATTTAAGTTAATGATGTTTTAGTAGGTTGGTTGCATATAAATATTTATCTAGGCGTCTATTAAGTTAAATTAGTATTAACTTTGTAGAGAGTTATGAGTTATAATAGTTTGATGTTCTTTTATTGATTTGATGTAATTTGTGTTGTAATATTAATTCGTGACATAATAATATTTATTGTCATCTATAGGTTATATAACTCAATATCTACCAATCATATATTATTCCTACTAATATTTACCTTTTGATACCCAAGCATATTATCACACTATTTCTATAACTGTATAAGTTAGGATTATTTAAATTGTTTAATTCTTAAAGGGGCTTGGCTTCTTAATATTCCAAATCCCGAGTATCATCTTCAAACCTTGATGATATTTTTTAATATTTTTTAATTTATTATTTTAGATTATTTATTTATTCTTTTAAAATTTAGAATGATTGTAAGATGAATGTGTGTAGGGCTCTAATGATTTTTATGTGTTGGGTTCGATAACTTTGATGAGTCACGAAAGCGTTTTCGCTATGAGGGGATAATATGTACAAGAATGTTGTTGAAAGTGAAATCATTCAATAAAATCAAATGATCGAGAAAAGAAACTCATAAGCACAATATTGCTCCGTAATTTAATAATTTCTTAAGTTATGCATTATATAACATTGTTCCGTGCATGGCACGGGTCCAGTACTAGTATATATAATAATAATCTTTTCAAATGTATGACATGGTGGCTCGAGAGTGACTTCAGGAGTTTCGTCCAATAAAAAATGATAATTTATCCTTGAAAAAAATAGATTTTCCTCATCTATGGACTTTCTTTTACTCCTTGCCAAAATCAATTTAATAATAATAATAATAATAATAATAATAATAATAATAATAACAATAATAATAATAATAATAAATCATAATAACAATCATTATAATAATAATAAAATAATAATAATAATAATAATAATAATCTATAAAATATATAATAGTAGTATTTTTAAATTGATCAAATAGTGCGACGAGAGTGATCGTAGGAGTTTAGGGTAATCTTAACCATAAAAATTATTTATCCATTAAATATGAGCAGTTAATATAAATAACTCGATAAATAAAAAATATAATTTACCCGAATAAAAAAATTTCTTTTATAAATGGACTCTCCTTTCCTTTTTTTTTTTTTTTTTTGTGTATGTGATAATATAGTCTTATTAGTATTTTTTTCTCTCCTTCATATGTTGAAACAAATGTTGAATAATGGTAATTGGTTTACGTGGAGTTAATATTTCACCTTTCACGTTTCTTTTTACAGTTTCAAGATCTTAATTTAGGTTATTTTAGTTTTAATTGTTTGTGACATAAATATAATACGTCATCGTTTAGGATCAACAAAATTTAAGAACAAAAAAAAATGATATATTTGTTATGATAAAAAGAGAAAAGGGTTATAGAAACACTAGAGAACGGGTCGAAGGTACGTGGTTTTGAGTTATAGATGTCTAATTTTAACAAGCTTGAAATCCTTGCAGTTAATTTTATTTACATTTCCTTCACAAATATAGGGTCAAATAATAGAGATTAGATGATCAAGGTTGTCATATAATGTTTAAAATAAATTGAAGGCATTTCAATAGCTTAACTAAAATCTATAAGGATATCTTCATTATATGATTTTTTGGCTAATTTGCTAAATTTCATCAACCCCCAAAAAAACTTTCTTAAGTTACCTGTCTCTAAGATTTGTATATATTCTCCCTTAGAAATCATTTTCTTAGTTAACTATGATTTATGAAGCCTAATTGGTAATTATTAAGTTGAATTTTATATGCTTCACTTGCTAATTTATGTACAAATGAAATTGTCATTCTTTCTCACTATATTTCTATGGTAAATGATTTTAATGTCTATATAATTTTGGGTAAGTTTGCAAAATGAATTTTCTTTCATCATACTTTTACCATTGCATGTGAATGTTTACAATCCGTAAATTTATTCTTTAATAATTTTCTCATTCCCTTTTAGATGATGAGGATGTTATAACTTTTAGAGAGAAAATATAGTTGCAAATTAAGTTTCAAAAGTGCCATAAATGAAGGTATAATATGTTAATCTATTTTGCAAGTTGACTTGGATGTTAAACAAATGATTAGAAAATACAACTGATTTAAGGATACAAATATAAGAAGATAAGGGGTGGAGTCTCAACATAAAATTATTTATTATTAAGAGGTCGAGTCATAGTTTGAAGTTATTTATAATTAACTTTTATTGTCTATAACGTCGAGGATCATCGAAGAGTGCGGGAGGAAAAGAGATTGTCTTTGTGTGCGGAGGTAGGTAAGAATATGTAAATCATCATATTCACCCTATAATTTTTAAAAATGAGATCTCATTATGGGTATATGTAAGGGTGAGCAAAAAGTTGGGTACCGGGTCCCAGTCCTTGAACCAGTTTGAACCCAACAAGTCCGGAGCTGGAACCGGTTGAACCAGAGACTGGGATCGGTTCCTAAACTTAGGACACTGGGTCCAGCTATCTTGGAACCGGCCCGTGCATCGTTACACTGGTGCCCGGTCCTTTTTTATCCAAAAAATATATATATAAGTTTGATTTAATATATAATGCTTTATAAAGTGAAACCCTACACACTACTCTCAGCCTTCCTCTCTCACTCGGACCCTTTCTTGTCTCTCATAGCCTCCTTCTCACTCAACGCCTCCCTCCCTCACTCGGACCCTCCCCACTTTCTCTTTATCTCTCTCTCTCATGGTCTCCCTGTCTCACTTAGATCTCATAAAACTCACACTCGAGCCTTTATCTCTCTGTCATTACCTCCCTTTACTCTTGCAGTCCTCCACCACACCTCTCATCGCCACCACTCTCATCACTCTCTTTGTTTTCATGCTAGCAATGGTAAGATTCTCCCTCCATTTCTCGATCTCTTGCTATGTCGCTCTCCTTCTCTCTTTCACTCTATGTGTGTGTGTGTGTGCGTGTGTGTGCGTGTGTGTGTTTCCAGTCTCTTTCTCGGTTGGCTCTTCGAGTTGTTGGAACACTGAAACCTTCAATTCAAGCAAATTAGGACAGAATATTTCATAAAAAAGGGACAGAATAATGTCCACTAGATACCCGATTTTGGAATCGGTCCCGACTGTTCCAATACCAATTCTAAAAAATTTGGAACCCGTCGAAGCAGGATCGGGACCGGTTTCCCATTTCCTGGACCCGGTTCCAACTAGGACCAGGGTTGCTTCGAGAAATTGGACCGAGTACCCGGTTATGCTCAACCCTAGGTATATGTGTACTTTTTAAGGGTTCGTGTAATATTTGAGCGAATGATGTTTTACTAGGTTGCATGTAGATATTTATCTAGATGTTATTTAGACGTCAATTAAGTTAAATTAGTATTGATTTTGTAGAGAGTTATGAGTTGTAAGTTTGACAATCTTTTATTAATTTGTTATAATTTGTATTGTAATATTAATTTGTGACACAATGATATTAATAATGTCATCTATAAGTCATTTAATTCAATATATACCAATCATATATTATTCCTTTTCCTACTAATATTTGTCTTTTGATACCAAAATATATTCTCACACTATTCCTAATACTTGTATGAGTAAGGTTTATTTAAATTATTTGACTCTTATAGAGGTCGACTTCTTAAGGTTCCAAATTACGAGTATAATCTTAAAACCTTGAAGGTATTTTTTAACATTCTTTTTATTTATTGTTTTAGATTATTTATTTATTTTTTAGAAATTTAGAATGATTGAAAGATGAATGTATGCTTGGACTCTAATGATTTTTATGTGTTGGGTTCGATAAATTGATGAGTCACGAAAGCGTTTTCACTTGTGAGGGGATAACATACAGAAGAATATTGTTGAATGTGAAATCATTCAATAAAATTAAATGATCGAGAAAAAGAAACTCACAAGTACAACGTCGCTCCATGATTCAATAATTTCTTAAGATATATATTGTATAACATTACTCCGTGCATAGCACGAGTCCACATTAGTAGTAATAATAATAATAATAATAATAATAATAATAATAATAATAATAATAATAATAATAATCTATACTTTTATACTATATATAATAGAAATCTTTTTAAAAGTACGAAATGGCAGTCTAAGAATAAATTTAGGAGTCTCGTCCAATAAAAAAATAATGTAAAAAGTTTCCACTTATTTATGAACTCTTTTTACTCTTTACCATAATAATAATAATAATAATAATAATAATAATAATAATAATAATAATAATAATAATAATAATAAATAATAATAATAATAATAATAATAATAATAATAATAATAATAATAATAATAATAATAATAATAATAATAATAATAATAATAATAATAATAATCTATGCAATATATAATAGTAGTATTTTAAAATTGGTCAAATATTACAATGGGAGTGATTGTTGGAGCTTAAGGTAATCTTAACCACAAAAATTATTTGTCCATTAAATATGAGTCGTTGATTTTAATAATTAAATTAATAAATAATATACTTTACCCAAATGAAAAAAAAAAATCTTTTATAAGTGGACTCTACTCTTCCTTTTTTGTGTGTGTGTGTGTGTGTGTGTGATAATATAGTTTTATTAGTATTTTTTTCTCCTTCATATATTGAAACAAATGTTGAATAATGGTAATTGGCTTATGTGGAGTTAATATTTCACCTTTCACATTTCTTTTTATAGTTTCAATATCTTAATTTAGGTTATTTTACTTTTAGTTATTTGCGATATAAACATAATAGAGTTGTTATTTAGGATAAGCAAAATGGAGGAATAAGAAAATGACATATTTATTATGATGAAAGAAAAAGGGGTTTCGAAATACTTGGAGAACATGTCGAAGGTCTATGGCTTTGAGTTATAGATGCCTAACTCTAGTAAGCTTTGTTGTTTTGGCAGTTTAGTTTTTTTATTTAAGCATCTTTTGATTTGGATCTTAAACGAATAATAGTGTGTACTTTAAATTGGAGATAAGGAGTTTGAGATGGTGTCTCGATTAATTTCCTTTTTAGATGACTAGGATGTTACAACTTTTAGAGAGTAGATATAGCTATAAATTTAGTTTCGAAAGTGGCGAAGTGAAACTAAAATATGTTAATCTATTTTGGAAGATGAGTTGGATGGTGGACAAATGATTGAGAAATACAACTAATTTAAGGATTCAAATGTAAGAAAATAAGCGGTGGAGTCTCAACATAAAGTTATCTATGATTAAGAGATGGAGTCACGGCTTAAAGTTATTTATAATTAACTTTTATTGTCCATAACCTCTTGAGGATGACTGAAGAGTGTAGGAGGAAAAGTGATTGCCTTTGAGTGCACAGGTAGATAAGAATAGATAAATCATTATGTTCACCCTATAATTTTAAAAAATGAGATCCCATGATGTACTTTTTAAGAGTTCGCATAATATTTAAATCAATGATATTTTAATAGATTGCATGTACATATTTATCTAGACGTCAATTATATTAAATTAGTATTGACTTTGTAGAGTGTAACGCTCCCAATCTCCATTACTTAATAATCCCTTCATTAGGGACTAATACGTAATGTCGCAGCGGAAGGTAATAATCGAAGGCGTTACCGCCATCCAAAAAAAATAGGACAAGGCTAAATAATTGAAATAAAATGAAATACGGTTTGGGCATCCACGGTTCTTTTTCAAAAATGCTGTCAGGAGTAACTACTTAATATCCAAGTAGCTATGCCATCACAAAATACGGTTTACGGGTTTAGCAAAGCAATATTTATACAACCTAGACTTTTGTCTAATCCACAAGATAATGTACAACGATTCCCAAGGCCATACCTAACCCCGGTTGAAGGTAAAATCACCGTGAGCGTCTATGTACCTTCAGGTTTGTGAATGCCACGAGGCTGGCTAGGGTTTGCCTGCGTCGGACTTAATAGATGATTGATTGTTCACCAATGCTTCCTCCTAAAACAAAAACAATAAAATATTTGGAAGGGTGAGTCGAAACTCGGTACGAACATTCCTGCACTGTAAAATAACTTTGAAGAATATATTGATTGAGCGCGCGCATTTCAATTCATTTTAGTTTGAAATCGGGGGAGAGAATGTAAGTAAAACTTGCTTGCCGGTTATTATCCGAAAGTGGAGCCCCTTGATAATTGATACGATCGTTGAACAGTGTCACCCCGGGCCGATCGATAACCCGAGTTGACGCCGCGCGGTATAATTGGCGGGCCTAAGCCCTTGGTAATTGATAATTGGGCGGGGACCACTTAATTAGGTGGCAAAACTTGCCTTGTAAATGATTCATTGTTATTTGTATATATGAGAAATGTTGAGATTTGATGAAACAGTGAATTTTCGAAAGGTACAGGCAATGAACGTACTCGAATTGAGAATATTTGTTTCTCCCCTTTTGCAGAGATTTGAGTCAGCAGCCGTTCGGCAACGGAAGTGGCCTCGGTTCCGTTTAAAATGGGTTTGTGTTGTTAATAATGCATTTCTTGAGTTTTAATATTTGAATTTGTATAAGCATTGATAATTATGTCATTCTCTCGCATTTCTTACGTAATCAATTAAACTACATTCCTTACATAACTTTATTGCATTATTTCCATTTCGAACATTGATTACAACGCATATTAAGAAGTTAACTAGGCTGGTTAGACGGTCGGTGACACTCAGGTAATTCAATTCGTTAGTTAACTTGGATTGAAAATGGTATATGTTTATAAGCACTTGTTTCTAGTTTACTCCTTCCTTCTCCCTTCATTACATTCGACACCTATAGTTAGGTAGTTAGTTAACCCATCAAATGCCTTCCCTAGAAAGGTTCCATAATCTACCGAATTGCTCAAACTCATGCATGCACCATTTTAAGGTCATAAGCATTGTTTCCCGACAACTTCACATTCACAACTACAATTAGGCACGCTTAATACTTAGTTACTTTCCACACTCGCACATTACCGAATTTCAAGTTTTACGCATGCATTCCTCTTCATTTGCTCAATATAACCAAAATGTAACACTTCCATCCACTTACTAAACTCTACAATAGAACATCCCCTAAACTCATTCACCGATTCACAATCTCCCCAAGAAGGTCACATTCGTTTACATTCATACACAATCGGACCATCAAAATGCCACAACTCGCTTACTCACACCAATTCGAATTTTCCCCAAATTAATCCTTAAATTCACTCTACAACCATATTTCTAATCATATACTTCAATTTACAACTACAATTGTTCAAATAAATAAGAACTTGATAATTTAGGGTTTGAGGTTTTACCTTTGAATTCGCAGAGGAGGACTCAAGGAAAGGAAGGAGGGGATGTCGGTGGTGCACGAGTAGCTCCGGCGACGTGGGGGCAGCACCGGCGTCGAGCTCCGACGGCCGAGCTGTGGCTGATGGCTGGCAGCGAGAATGGGTCGCCGGGAGTGGTGAGGCGAGGCATCTGCCCGTGCGCGAGAGAGAGCGGTGGCGAGAGAGAGCGGTGGCGAGAGAGAGCGTCGGGCGCCTTCCGGCGACGCCGACGTCGCCTTCGGCCGGCATTGGTGGCGCTTGGTGGCCGGGAACAGGCCGCAAGTGGAGGCAAGGGAAACAGAGCACGCGAGGGAAAGAGGGAGCGCTTGCGTGAGAGAGGGAAAGAGAGAGCTGGTGCTCGCGTCGGCTTTGCTCGGCGTTGGCAGCGGCCGGTCGCCGGGACCAGCCCGACCGAGGGAGAGCGTGGAGAGACAGGGAGAGGCAGAGGCAGGGGGAAAGGCAGGGGAAGCGAGAGGAAGCGAAGGAAGCACGATCGAAGTCCCAACTCATTTATCCCTCTTTGTTTTTTTCCGAGAAAATTCTGGTTCCGGATTTTCCTCAATAAAATCTGGTTAATTTCATTGTTATTTTCTTTGCTTTATTTTTATTTTTATTTTTTATTTTTATTATTTTTTTTTTATGTTTGTTTTTATGTATCTATTTATTCATTTGTTATTTTTGTTACTCTTTAATTTTATTTTATCTTACTGATGATGTTTGTAACTTATAAATATAATCGTTCGCTTGAAATATAATATTAGCGACCTTGTAATTATACACCAACTCATGTAAATTTTTGAAATTTACATACGCGTAATTTATAACCGTTATTATGGGATTTTTATTAGGGCCACTTCGTCGCCTTAGCCGCATAACATACGAGATAAAAATAGTTTAAATATAAGATATCGAATTGAAGTGCACGCGCTCAATTATATAAATAGTGTAATTAATAAAATAAATAATGTGATTTAAAATAAATAATGTGATTTAGACTCGGGTTGTTACAGTCTTCCCCCTTAAAATAAGTTTCGTCCTCGAAACTTGAGCCTTCTGCAATGAGGTGTGTAAACTTAACTTAAGATAAGTGGGGGTATTAGTTTCTCGGGTTTTCCTCGGTTTTCCATGTGGCTTCCTGAGGATGTATGGTTAGTCCGAGTACTTCCACCAAAGGAATGTTTTTATTGCGGGATTTCTTGACCCTATAGTCCGGAGTAACTCTATCACAATGTCATGGCTTGGAATGAGTATATACCGCCTGAGCTGCTAGATATGAAGAATGTCATTCTCATATTCGGGTTCAAATGGCATAATTATTAGACAACCTGTGGAGTATGATTAGAGACCTGTGAAGTGTGCACACTTGTAAGCTAATCGGCCACCAAAAGAATGAATGTAGGAAGAAGAACAACGTCAAAAGAGCATGGGTCCCTAAGAGGGTGACTATAGATGTTGTGAATAAGAATCAAAAGCAGATTGATGAGGATGGATTCCAAATGGTGCCTACTAACGAAGGGACCAATTATCAATAACACTACCTGCTCAGGGGAATATACATATCGGTTATCCCTTTGTTGTCATCCAAATTGAAGATGAAAATATGGATTAAGAAGTGGGAGAACCACAACCAATGAATGAACATAGCAAGCTGGAACATTAGGGGTATGAATGACCCCAAAAGGCAGTATGAGGTCAAAAACTTTACTTGTTGTGAATAAAATTGGACTTTTAGGTTTGGTGGAGGTAACGATTGGGGATGTTTGGAATAATATCTTTGCCGGGTGGGGATTATACATAAATCATGACCATCACCCAAGAAGAAGAGTTTGGATTGTGTGGGAACAATCTCACTATCATATAAAAGTGAAAATGGTACTAACCAAATGGTGCATTGTGAAGGAATTATGATACAGGAATATAGTTTTATGTATCATTCATATATGGCCACAATGATCAAGATCTAAGGAAGTATCTATGGGAGGATATTAATGAGGTTGAGAAGAATATAATAAGCCTTGGGTCTTACTGGGAAATTCCAATGTCTGTAATTGAGGAAAAAGATAAAATTAGGGGTAAACGAATCTCACTCCATGAGATGGTGGATTTTAGGGATCGCTTGATGAATTGTGATTTAAAAGAGCTAAAATACAGTGAATGTTACTATACTTGGTCAAATAGTCGGGAGTCGGGGACAATTTTTTTTTTTTTTTTTTTTTTTTTTTTTTTGGAAAATTATGGAACATGGCCCATTTAGATTATGTGATATGTGGATGAATAATCCGGAAATCAAGCCTGCCTTGCATAAAAGTTGGAATCAAGTCTACCAAGGTTCATTGATGTATCCAATTGTATCAAAGCTAAAAGACTTGCAGAGGTCTTTAAAAGGTCTACATAGATCTAAATATGGAAATATCCATGCTAAAGCGGACATATTGAGAGCTAAACTACATGATGCACAAATCGCTCTTAATGATGCACCTGATAATACAAGGTTCCAAGAGTAGAGCAGAATTTAATAATGCTTTGGAAGACTTAGTCCAACTAATGAAGCGAGTAATGCAAGATTGAATGGGCTGAGAATGGTGACCAATGCCCAAAGACATTTTCTGCCATGCTCGAACAAAGGAAGTGGCAGAAGACGTATTACAAAATGAGAGATGAAAACCAACAAGTCCAAATTGCATAATACATGGTATCGTTCTACAGGAACTTATTGAGAGAGAAACATGAGGATAGAGCATCTATACCGAGAGAAGGTTTACAACCACTCAAATTAACTAGACCTGTTATAGTTGAAGAAATCGGGAAAGTCTGTGTTTAGCGTTGATGGAAGCAAATCCCTAGGGCCAGATGGCTTCACAAGAAATTTCTTTAGGAATTACTGGGAGTTGTTAGGGAAAAAGATTGTCGGTGCGAGTGCAAAACTTTTTCAAAATAGGGAAAATGCTAACTCAGGTGAATGCTACACATCTTGTAGTTATACCTAAAGTAAACTATCCAACTAATGAAGGATATTTCCAACCAATATCATGTTGCAACGTGCTATATAAATACATTGCTAAGGTTCCTTGTGATAGAATGAGGAAAGTCCTCCCAAAGTTGATTAGCATGAGTCGGTGTACTTTTATCAAGGTAGAGAATTGGTGCATAATGTGATGATTTTCCAAGAGATTGTTAGGGGATATAAGAGGAAAAGTATTAGTTCAATATGCATCATGAAATTGGATTTGAGGAGAGCTTACAACTCCATAAGTTGGGGATATGTTAATGAAATTTTGAAGGGATATGAGTTTCCTAATATATTCGGAAAATGGATCTTGGCTTGTATTACTACTCCAACGTTTTCTGTCATATTGAACGGAGGTGTACATGGATATTTTAAGGAGTAGAAGAGTTGGGACAGGGTGATCCAATATCGATCTTATTGTTTGTGCTGGCTATGGAAGGACTATCTAGACTTCTAAAAATAGCTGCTGATGAAAAAGAGTTTGCATTGCACCCTGGATGTAAGAGTATTAAATTAAGTTACCTATCCCTTGTAGATGACTTGCCGGTTTTCTGCAGAGCTGATAGTAAGTCAATTGGGAAGGTAAAGGAGATCATACAACAATTTGCAAAGATATCAGGCTTTATGGTGAATACAGAGAAGTCAAGTATTGTGATTGTAGGAGTAAAAGAGGAAAGTAGACAGCAAGCGATATTTGAATGTGGCTTTGATGCGGGAAAATTACCATTTGCGTACCTAGAAGTGCCTATTACATCCTCAAGACTAAATGTGTTGGATTGCCAATTATTGGTGGTCAAAATAACCTCAAAAATCAGGACATGGCAGAGTAGACACATGTCATATGCTGCAAGGATTTGATCAATTCAGTTTTATTGGGCGTTATCACATTTTGGGGACAGATTTTTGTGTTGCCTCAAGGGATTGTGAAAAAGGTAGAAAATGTATGCAGATGCTTCCTATGGAAGTACATTGAGGGCAGAAAAAGGATCCCATTAGTAGCTTGGGAAATAGTATGCACAAAGAAGAAACATGGAGGACTAGGGATTAAAGATTGCAAAGTATGGAATAGAGCTTTAAAGGTAAAACATATTTAAGCAGTGCTAAGGAGAAAAATAACTTGTGTGTAATTTGGATTCATAGCCATCTTCAAAAGGGGCAAACTAGTGGGATTTTATACCTAAGAGGGATGTGCGTTAGTATTTGAGAAAATTGTGTAAACCGAAGACTAAAGTTAGAGACTGGATGCACGGTTTGACTGATAAATACATTTTCAAGCATGGATACAAGATCATGAGTGCAAACAAGGGGAGAGTTCAATGGGGGAAGATAGTATGATGTAGAAGTATAATAGCCAAGCACAAGGTATTTCTATGGCTAATGTACAGAGACAATTTGCCACTAAGAAACAGATTAGCAAGATTCACTTTGATGCCGGACAATTGTGGAGTATGTGGAAAATATATAGAAGGCCTTGAACATCCCTTCTTTTTATGTCATTATGCTATGGGGATTAGAGAGAGGATATGGCTATCACTCAAAAACATATACAAACCTCAAAACCTCAAGGACTAGCAGAAATGGATAGCAAGAGGAAGCATGCCAAGAAGCCAAAGATGTTTCATTATTTGCCTACCAACTACTGCACTACCAAATATGGCAGGATAGAAACGAGATAGCCTTCAATGGAGGGCGAGTGAATATACATAGAGCTATTAGATGTTGTAACAACCCGACCCTAAATCACATTATTTATTTTAAATCACATTATTTATTTTATTAATTACACTATTTATATAACCGAGCGCGTGCACTTCAATTCAATATTTTATATTTACATTATTTTTATCTCGTGAATTATGCAGCTAAGGTGACGAAGTGGCCTCCCATAACATTTCATATTAACTATTATAAATTTACAAATATGTATAAAAAGAACATTTAGAAATTCGCATAAGCATATAACGGGTATAAATGTGAAAAAACGTTGTTATAAAGTTATTAAAGGTTATATTTCGAGCAAAGCGCTACAATTAAAACAGATCGTGCAATCTATTTATAGCGTTATTAGAACAAATAATAATAATAATAATAATAGTAACAATATAAACTGGATGCATGAAATAGTATAAGTAAAATAAAATAAAATAAAACAACGTGAATAATAAAACTGAAATAATGAGGGGAAAAAAAATCAAAATTAGAGAAAAAATCAAAATCGGAATAAAAATCGGAGATTTTTTTTATGAGGAAGGATCGAGAGTAAATTCATCGGGCTATTTACGGGTCCTCTCACCACTCTCCCTCCAGGCTTCCTCGCGGTTCCCTGCCTCCTCTCCTCTTCCTCTCCTCTGCTTCTCCCCTGCCCACGCCTTCTCTCGGCCGCGCCGGTTCCGGCGACCTAACACCGCCAACGCCGGGCGAAGCCGGCGCTAGCACCGGCCAAGGGCCACCGGCCTCCCTCCTTCCCTAGCTCACGCTACCGCTCTCTCCCTCTCCCTCGCGCGCCCTCCCCTGCCTCCACATGCGGCTCTGCTCTCGGCCACCAAGCGCCACCAACGTCGGCCGAAGCCGACGCCGGCGTCACCGGGAAGACGCCCGAGCATCTCTTCCGCGCTCCCTCCCTCGCTCTCGTTCGCGCACGGGTGCACGCTCCGCCTCACCTCTGCCGCGGGCCACCCGTCGACCACCCACAAACAGCAGCGGCCACCGGAGCCAGCCGCCGTCCTCTGCCTAGTGGTCGCCGGGAAGCCGCCACGCACCACCATCTCTGCCGCTCCTCCCGGCTTCCTCCTCTCGTGAATTCGAAGGTAAAACCTCAAACCCTAAATTATTACAGTTTGTCATGTACTCGATTGCTTGTAGTTGTGAAATTGAATTATCGGATTTATAGACATGTTTGTGTAGTGAACTTAAAGACTAATTTGGGGAAAATTCGAATTGGCGTGAAGAATTTAGGTTTGGTGTTGTGGCGAATTGAGGGTACGAATGTGAATAAATGTGATTCCATTTGGGAAAAGTATGAACTAACGAATGAGATTGAGGAGGTTTTATTAGCAAATGGAACAATTGGGTGGAACTATTACATTTCGGAAATGATTATATTGAGCAACGAAGGAGAATGTGTGCGTAGAAGTTGAAATTCGATAATGTACAAGTGTGCGAGTGTGGAAAATAATTGAGCATTAGGTTTGCCTAATCGCGATTGTGAATGTGAATGTTATTGTGAGAATAAGGCTCATGACCTTAAGTTGATATATGAATGAAATTTTGAGCAATTTGGGTACTTATAAGGCCTACCTATGGAAAGGCATCGGTAGATTGAATAATCGCTTAACTATGGGTTTTGAGTGCAAAGAAGGGAGAAGTGAGGAAGGAATTGAAAATAAGTGTTTGGGCACGTATATATATATATATATATATATACACCATTTTCAATCCAAGTGAACTAGCAAATCAAATAACACCAACATCATTGGATATTTAGATAGCCTAATCAACCTCTTTAATTAATATAAATTATATTCAATAAGCGCAGTAGAGCTGAGTAATACAAACATTAATTTAATCAATTTTCATACGAATATAAGGAATGAAATACATTGTTAAAGCTTATACAAATTCAAGCATTAAAACTCAAGAAAACAATATTAACTTTAGAAATCCATTTTAAGCGGAACTAAGGCCACTTCCGTTGCCGAATAGCTGGTGACTCAAATTTTTGCAAAAAGGGGAGAAACAAATATTCTCAATTCGAGTACGTTCATTGCTCGTACTTTGCGAAAACTCACATGTTTCATCAAATCACAACATTTCTCATATATACAAATAATAATGAATCATTTACAAGGCAAGTTTTGCTACCTAAATAAGTGGTCCCCGCCCAATTATCAATTACCAAGGGCTTAGGCCCGCCAATTATACCACGCGCGGCGTCAACTCGGGTTATCGATCGGCCGGGGTGACACCTGTTCAACGATCGTATCAATTACCAAGGGGTTCCACTTTCGGATAATAAATCTAATAATGCCAATCTTTTCAAATTTTGAAATGTTGTAACCAGAGTGAATTAAGGAGTTTCGTCCAATAAAAAAATAAATAATTTAGCATTTAAAAAAATAAGTTTCCACTCATCTATGGACTCTAATAATAATAATAATAATAATAATAATAATAATAATAATAATAATAATAATAATAATAATAATAATAATAATAATAATAATAATAATAATAATCATAATCATAATGATCTATACTATATATAATAGCAATCTTTTCAAAAAGATGACATGGTGGTCTGTGAGTGAATTTAGGAGTTTCGTCCAATAAGAAAATAATAATTTATCATTGAAAAAAAAGGTTTCCACTCATATATGGACTCTTTTTTACTCCATAATAATAAAAATAATAATAATAATAATAATAATAATAATAATAATAATAATAATAATGATCTATACTATATATAATAGCAATCTTTTCAAAAAGATGACCTGGCGGTATGTGAGTGAAATTAGGAGTTTCGTTCAATAAGAAAATAATAATTTATCATTGAAAAAAATAGGTTTTCACTCATATATGGACTCTTTTTACTCCATAATAATAATAATAATAATAATAATAATAATAATAATAATAATAATAATAATAATAATAATAATAATAATAATAATAATAATATAATATAATTTTTTAGAAAAATTAAAAATAATTAAAAATAATAAAATAAAAACATAATCTTAAACAAAAAGTTAAACAAATAATAAAATGAACTAAATAAATAAATAATTAAATTACCAAAATATTAAACTATTTTCTGGACCTAACAGCCTAAAATCTAAAATAAAAATAAAAAAACTAAATTTATAAATTTATTAAATTAAAAACATTGTTGAACCTAAATTAGTAAATAAGTTTGAAAAATTATCAAATTATCTATATATTATAAAATTATCTAATCATAATATAAAAATTAAATAATAATTAATCATCCTAATTAATTCATAAAAATATAAAATAGAAAATAAAAAAAAACTAAGTAGAAAATTAATAAATAACAAATATACAAAATTATATAACAAATTAAATCAAAAATCTGAAAAAATATAAAAGTAACCTAAAATCCAAAATTTTTTTTTATAGTTTTCCAGAAAAATTAAACAGAATTAAAAATAATAAATAAAAATATAATCTTAAACATAAAGTAAAACAAATAATAAACTGCACTAAGTAAATGAGAAAATAAATAATTAAATTACCAGAATATTAAAATTATTTTTGGATCTGAATATATCCTAAACACCTAAAATCAAAATGAAAAAAACTAAATTTAATACTAATAGATTAAAAAGACACTAACTAAACCCTATAATAATATAAAAATAAAATTAACCGAAGAAGAATAATTTTATTCTAACTTCTAACAAACTGACTAAAAAATAACAAAAACGAAGAGAAAATTAATTTGAAAATTAAAATATATTAAAACATAAACTAAAATTAATATATATATTTATGTATTTATTTATTTAGGGTTTGTTTTGTATATTAGCTCTCATTTATTTTTATGTATATTGATATGCAATATTGTTTTGGGCCTGAAATATAATAATTTTGTCTAATATTATTAATTTTTCATTGTTGATGATGTTTTTTGACTTGGTGCCATAAAATTGTATTAGTTCAAAATATATTTATTATAAGATTTTTTAAAATTAAAGTCAATAGGAGCACATTATGAAAATAAATATTTAAATATTTAATTATCCGAGGAAGTAATTTGGTTATTACATTCATCCTATGTAAGAATGATTTAATAAACCTTAAGAAATCATAAATTAATATAATAAAAATGTAACAACTATATATATACTTGATATTAATAATTAAAAATGCCTACAAGATAGAAAGTTATGATTCAAATATGTTGTGGAATAAAACGTAATGAATAAAAAATTAGGAATTATATTGATTCGGATCGTAATCTGTGGACTTTAAGTTTTTAATTTGTGTTATGTTTAAAGGATTGCAAACTTAATATGCCAACTTCTATTAAGCCCATATGACTTCAAATAAATTCATTTGTCTCAAAATTTTTGCACAACATACAGAGCATTTTTTTTTGTTACAAATATAATTTATTTTAGTTTCTTCCTAACATGTCTATCTCGTGATTTATTATTGATAAACATATTTAAATCATATCTTTTACTATTGTAAGTTTTCTAAATTATTAAAAGAAGAGTATTTGCCATCAAACCTCCCCGCCATCTTGAAATACAACTTCATGTTACTCTTATTGTGTTAATTAATTGAGAGTAAGAGTTGTGTCTCGAGAGAAGCAATTGGTTGTTAATTGAGTAAAACATGTATTTATAAAACATCAATTGTATTAATATTTTTGCCCCATTGATTCACTACTAAAATTGCGATCAATTTTCAATATAAGTACAAAACATAGATGATTTTATTAACCTACATCGCGAATTGACCTATCATGCCCTTTACTATGATGCAAATTACCTATTATTGTTAAATATATTTGGATCACTTCTATTATATAATATTTTTCACTATTAATCTCAGTATAAGTAGTCATTATATGTTTAACTATCTTTGTGTGCACAAGTAGGTAAGAATGGATAAATTATTATATTCACCTTATAATTTTAAAAAAATTAGATCTCATTATGGGTATATCTATACTTTTTAAGAGTTCGTGTAATATTTAAGTTAATGATGTTTTAGTAGGTTGGTTGCATATAAATATTTATCTAGGCGTCTATTAAGTTAAATTAGTATTAACTTTGTAGAGAGTTATGAGTTATAATAGTTTGATGTTCTTTTATTGATTTGATGTAATTTGTGTTGTAATATTAATTCGTGACATAATAATATTTATTGTCATCTATAGGTTATATAACTCAATATCTACCAATCATATATTATTCCTACTAATATTTACCTTTTGATACCCAAGCATATTATCACACTATTTCTATAACTGTATAAGTTAGGATTATTTAAATTGTTTAATTCTTAAAGGGGCTTGGCTTCTTAATATTCCAAATCCCGAGTATCATCTTCAAACCTTGATGATATTTTTTAATATTTTTTAATTTATTATTTTAGATTATTTATTTATTCTTTTAAAATTTAGAATGATTGTAAGATGAATGTGTGTAGGGCTCTAATGATTTTTATGTGTTGGGTTCTGATAACTTTGATGAGTCACGAAAGCGTTTTCGCTATGAGGAGATAATATGTACAAGAATGTTGTTGAAAGTGAAATCATTCAATAAAATCAAATGATCGAGAAAAAGAAACTCATAAGCACAATATTGCTCCGTAATTTAATAATTTCTTAAGTTATGCATTATATAACATTGTTCCGTGCATGGCACGAGTCCAGTACTAGTATATATAATAATAATCTTTTCAAATGTATGACATGGTGGCTCGAGAGTGACTTCGGGAGTTTCGTCCAATAAAAAATGATAATTTATCCTTGAAAAAAATAGATTTTCCTCATCTATGGACTTTCTTTTACTCCTTGCCAAAATCAATTTAATAATAATAATAATAATAATAATAATAATAATAATAATAACAATAATAATAATAATAATAAATCATAATAACAATCATTATAATAATAATAAAATAATAATAATAATAATAATAATAATCTATAAAATATATAATAGTAGTATTTTTAAATTGATCAAATAGTGCGACGAGAGTGATCGTAGGAGTTTAGGGTAATCTTAACCATAAAAATTATTTATCCATTAAATATGAGCAGTTGATATAAATAACTCGATAAATAAAAAATATAATTTACCCGAATAAAAAAATTTCTTTTATAAATGGACTCTCCTTTCCTTTTTTTTTTTTTTTTGTGTATGTGATAATATAGTCTTATTAGTATTTTTTTCTCTCCTTCATATGTTGAAACAAATGTTGAATAATGGTAATTGGTTTACGTGGAGTTAATATTTCACCTTTCACGTTTCTTTTTACAGTTTCAAGATCTTAATTTAGGTTATTTTAGTTTTAATTGTTTGTGACATAAATATAATACGTCATCGTTTAGGATCAACAAAATTTAAGAACAAAAAAAATGATATATTTGTTATGATAAAAAGAGAAAAGGGTTATAGAAACACTAGAGAACGGGTCGAAGGTACGTGGTTTTGAGTTATAGATGTCTAATTTTAACAAGCTTGAAATCCTTGCAGTTAATTTTATTTACATTTCCTTCACAAATATAGGGTCAAATAATAGAGATTAGATGATCAAGGTTGTCATATAATGTTTAAAATAAATTGAAGGCATTTCAATAGCTTAACTAAAATCTATAAGGATATCTTCATTATATGATTTTTTGGCTAATTTGCTAAATTTCATCAACCCCCAAAAAAACTTTCTTAAGTTACCTGTCTCTAAGATTTGTATATATTCTCCCTTAGAAATCATTTTCTTAGTTAACTATGATTTATGAAGCCTAATTGGTAATTATTAAGTTGAATTTTATATGCTTCACTTGCTAATTTATGTACAAATGAAATTGTCATTCTTTCTCACTATATTTCTATGGTAAATGATTTTAATGTCTATATAATTTTGGGTAAGTTTGCAAAATGAATTTTCTTTCATCATACTTTTACCATTGCATGTGAATGTTTACAATCCGTAAATTTATTCTTTAATAATTTTCTCATTCCCTTTTAGATGATGAGGATGTTATAACTTTTAGAGAGAAAATATAGTTGCAAATTAAGTTTCAAAAGTGCCATAAATGAAGGTATAATATGTTAATCTATTTTGCAAGTTGACTTGGATGTTAAACAAATGATTAGAAAATACAACCGATTTAAGGATACAAATATAAGAAGATAAGGGGTGGAGTCTCAACATAAAATTATTTATTATTAAGAGGTCGAGTCATAGTTTGAAGTTATTTATAATTAACTTTTATTGTCTATAACGTCGAGGATCACTGAAGAGTGCGGGAGGAAAAGAGATTGTCTTTGTGTGCGGAGGTAGGTAAGAATATGTAAATCATCATATTCACCCTATAATTTTTAAAAATGAGATCTCATTATGGGTATATGTAAGGGTGAGCAAAAAGTTGGGTACCAGGTCCCAGTCCTTGAACCAGTTTGAACCCAACAAGTCCGGAACTCGGAACCGGTTGAACCGAGAGCCGGGATCGGTTCCTAAACTTAGGACACGGGTCCAGCTATCTTGGAACCGGCCTCGATGCTGTTACCTGGTGCCCGGTCCTTTTTTATCCAAAAATATATATATAAGTTTGATTTAATATATAATGCTTTATAAAGTGAAACCCTACACACTACTCTCGGCCTTCCTCTCTCACTCGGACCCTTTACTTGTCTCTCATAGCCTCCTTCTCACTCAACGCCTCCCTCCCTCACTCGGACCCTCCCCACTTTCTCTCTATCTCTCTCTCTCATGGTCTCCCTGTCTCACTTAGATCTCATAAAACTCACACTCGAGCCTTTATCTCTCTGTCATTACCTCCCTTTACTCTTGCAGTCCTCCACCACACCTCTCATCGCCACCACTCTCATCACTCTCTTTGTTTTCATGCTAGCAATGGTAAGATTCTCCCTCCATTTCTCGATCTCTTGCTATGTCGCTCTCCTTCTCTCTTTCACTCTATGTGTGTGTGTGTGTGCGTGTGTGTGCGTGTGTGTGTTTCCAGTCTCTTTCTCGGTTGGCTCTTCGAGTTGTTGGAACACTGAAACCTTCAATTCAAGCAAATTAGGACAGAATATTTCATAAAAAAGGGACAGAATAATGTCCACTAGATACCCGATTTTGGAATCGGTCCCGACTGTTCCAATACCAATTCTAAAAAATTTGGAACCCGTCGAACGGGACTGGGACCGGTTTCCCATTTCTGGACCCGGTTCCAACTAGGACCAGGGGTTGCTTCCGAGAAATTGGACCGAGTACCCGGTTATGCTCAACCCTAGGTATATGTGTACTTTTTAAGGGTTCGTGTAATATTTGAGCGAATGATGTTTTACTAGGTTGCATGTAGATATTTATCTAGATGTTATTTAGACGTCAATTAAGTTAAATTAGTATTGATTTTGTAGAGAGTTATGAGTTGTAAGTTTGACAATCTTTTATTAATTTGTATTGTAATATTAATTTGTGACACAATGATATTAATAATGTCATCTATAGGTCATTTAATTCAATATATACCAATCATATATTATTCCTTTTCCTACTAATATTTGTCTTTTGATACCAAAATATATTCTCACACTATTCCTAATACTTGTATGAGTAAGGTTTATTTAAATTATTTGACTCTGATAGGGTCCGACTTCTTAAGGTTCCAAATTACGAGTATAATCTTAAAACCTTGAAGGTATTTTTTAACATTCTTTTTATTTATTGTTTTAGATTATTTATTTATTTTTTAGAAATTTAGAATGATTGAAAGATGAATGTATGCTTGGACTCTAATGATTTTTATGTGTTGGGTTCGATAAATTGATGAGTCACGAAAGCGTTTTCACTTGTGAGGGGATAACATACAGAAGAATATTGTTGAATGTGAAATCATTCAATAAAATTAAATGATCGAGAAAAAGAAACTCACAAGTACAACGTCGCTTCATGATTCAATAATTTCTTAAGATATATATTGTATAACATTACTCCGTGCATAGCACGAGTCCACATTAGTAGTAGTAATAATAATAATAATAATAATAATAATAATAATAATAATAATAATAATAATAATCTATACTTTTATACTATATATAATAGAAATCTTTTTAAAAGTACGAAATGGCAGTCTAAGAATAAATTTAGGAGTCTCGTCCAATAAAAAAAATAATGTAAAAAAGTTTCCACTTATTTATGAACTCTTTTTACTCTTTACCATAATAATAATAATAATAATAATAATAATAATAATAATAACAATAATAATAATAATAATAATAATAATAATAATAATAATAATAATAATAATAATAATAATAATAATAATAATAATCTATGCAATATATAATAGTAGTATTTTAAAATTGGTCAAATATTACAATGGGAGTGATTGTAGGAGCTTAAGGTAATCTTAACCACAAAAATTATTTGTCCATTAAATATGAGTCGTTGATTTTAATAATTAAATTAATAAATAATATACTTTACCCAAATGAAAAAAAAAAAAATCTTTTATAAGTGGACTCTACTCTTCCTTTTTTTGTGTGTGTGTGTGTGTGTGTGTGTGATAATATAGTTTTATTAGTATTTTTTTCTCCTTCATATATTGAAACAAATGTTGAATAATGGTAATTGGCTTATGTGGAGTTAATATTTCACCTTTCACATTTCTTTTTATAGTTTCAATATCTTAATTTAGGTTATTTTACTTTTAGTTATTTGTGATATAAACATAATAGAGTTGTTATTTAGGATAAGCAAAATGGAGGAATAAGAAAATGACATATTTATTATGATGAAAGAAAAAGGGGTTTCGAAATACTTGGAGAACATGTCGAAGGTCTATGGCTTTGAGTTATAGATGCCTAACTCTAGTAAGCTTTGTTGTTTTGGCAGTTTAGTTTTTTTATTTAAGCATCTTTTGATTTGGATCTTAAACGAATAATAGTGTGTACTTTAAATTGGAGATAAGGAGTTTGAGATGGTGTCTCGATTAATTTCCTTTTTAGATGACTAGGATGTTACAACTTTTAGAGAGTAGATATAGCTATAAATTTAGTTTCGAAAGTGGCGAAGTGAAACTAAAATATGTTAATCTATTTTGGAAGATGAGTTGGATGGTGGACAAATGATTGAGAAATACAACTAATTTAAGGATTCAAATGTAAGAAAATAAGCGGTGGAGTCTCAACATAAAGTTATCTATGATTAAGAGATGGAGTCACAGCTTAAAGTTATTTATAATTAACTTTTATTGTCCATAACCTCTTGAGGATGACTGAAGAGTGTAGGAGGAAAAGTGATTGCCTTTGAGTGCACAGGTAGATAAGAATAGATAAATCATTATGTTCACCCTATAATTTTAAAAAATGAGATCCCATGATGTACTTTTTAAGAGTTCGCATAATATTTAAATCAATGATATTTTAATAGATTGCATGTACATATTTATCTAGACGTCAATTATATTAAATTAGTATTGACTTTGTAGAGTGTAACGCCCTCAATCTCCATTACTTAATAATCCCTTCATTAGGGACTAATACGTAATGTCGCAGCGGAAGGTAATAATCGAAGGCGTTACCGCCATCCAAAAAAAATAGGACAAGGCTAAATAATTGAAATAAAATGAAATACGGTTTGGGCATCCACGGTTCTTTTTCAAAAATGCTTGTCAGGAGTAACTACTTAATATCCAAGTAGCTATGCCATCACAAAATACGGTTTACGGGTTTAGCAAAGCAATATTTATACAACCTAGACTTTTGTCTAATCCACAAGATAATGTACAACGATTCCCAAGGCCATACCTAACCCTGGTTGAAGGTAAAATCACCGTGAGCGTCTATGTACCTTCAGGTTTGTGAATGCCACGAGGCTGGCTAGGGTTTGCCTGCGTCGAGACTTAATAGATGATTGATTGTTCACCAATGCTTCCTCCTAAAACAAAAACAATAAAATATTTGGAAGGGTGAGTCGAAACTCGGTACGAACATTCCTGCACTGTAAAATAACTTTGAAGAATATATTGATTGAGCGCGCGCATTTCAATTCATTTTAGTTTGAAATCGGGGGAGAGAATGTAAGTAAAACTTGCTTGCCGGTTATTATCCGAAAGTGGAGCCCCTTGATAATTGATACGATCGTTGAACAGGTGTCACCCCAGGCCGATCGATAACCCGAGTTGACGCCGCGCGCGGTATAATTGGCGGGCCTAAGCCCTTGGTAATTGATAATTGGGCGGGGACCACTTAATTAGGTGGCAAAACTTGCCTTGTAAATGATTCATTGTTATTTGTATATATGAGAAATGTTGAGATTTGATGAAACAGGTGAATTTTCGAAAGGTACAGTGCAATGAACGTACCTGAATTGAGAATATTTGTTTCTCCCCTTTTGCAGAGATTTGAGTCGGCAGCCGTTCGGCAACGGAAGTGGCCTCGGTTCGTTTAAAATGGGTTTGTGTTGTTAATAATGCATTTCTTGAGTTTTAATATTTGAATTTGTATAAGCATTGATAATTATGTCATTCTCTCGCATTTCTTACGTAATCAATTAAACTACATTCCTTACATAACTTTATTGCATTATTTCCATTTCGAACATTGATTACAACGCATATTAAGAAGTTAACTAGGCTGGTTAGACGGTCGGTGACACTCGGGTAATTCAATTCGTTAGTTAACTTGGATTGAAAATGGTATATGTTTATAAGCACTTGTTTCTAGTTTACTCCTTCCTTCTCCCTTCATTACATTCGACACCTATAGTTAGGTAGTTAGTTAACCCATCAAATGCCTTCCCTAGAAAGGTTCCATAATCTACCGAATTGCTCAAACTCATGCATGCACCATTTTAAGGTCATAAGCATTGTTTCCCAGACAACTTCACATTCACAACTACAATTAGGCACGCTTAATACTTAGTTACTTTCCACACCCGCACATTACCGAATTTCAAGTTTTACGCATGCATTCCTCTTCATTTGCTCAATATAACCAAAATGTAACACTTCCATCCACTTACTAAACTCTACAATAGAACATCCCCTAAACTCATTCACCGATTCACAATCTCCCCAAGAAGGTCACATTCGTTTACATTCATACACAATCGGACCATCAAAATGCCACAACTCGCTTACTCACACCAATTCGAATTTTCCCCAAATTAATCCTTAAATTCACTCCACAACCATATTTCTAATCATATACTTCAATTTACAACTACAATTGTTCAAATAAATAAGAACTTGATAATTTAGGGTTTGAGGTTTTACCTTTGAATTCGCAGAGGAGGACTCAAGGAAAGGAAGGAGGGGATGTCGGTGGTGCACAGTAGCTCCGGCGACGTGGGGGCAGCACCGGCGTCGAGCTCCGACGGCCGAGCCGTGGCTGATGCTGGCAGCAGAATGGGTCGCCGGGAGTGGTGAGGCGGGGCATCTGCCCGTGCGCGAGAGAGAGCGGTGGCGAGAGAGAGCGGTGGCGAGAGAGAGGCGTCGAGCGCCTTCTGGCGACGCCGACGTCGCCTTCTGGCCGGCGTTGGTGGCGCTTGGTGGCCGGGAACAGGCCGCAAGTGGAGGCAAGGGAAACAGAGCACGCGAGGGAAAGAGGGAGCGCTTGCGTGAGAGAGGGAAAGAGAGAGCTGGTGCTCGTGTCGGCTTTTGCTCGGCGTTGGCAGCGGCCGGTCGCCGGGACCAGCCCGATCGAGGGAGAGCGTGGAGAGACAGGGAGAGGCAGAGGCGGGGGAAAGGCGGGGAAGCGAGAGGAAGCGAGGGAAGCACGGCTGAAGTCCCAACTCATTTATCCCTCTTTGTTTTTTCCGAGAAAATTCTGGTTACGGATTTTCCTCAATAAAATCTGGTTAATTTCATTGTTATTTTCTTTGCTTTATTTTTATTTTTATTTTTATTTTTATTTTTATTTTTTTTATGTTTGTTTTTATGTATCTATTTATTCATTTGTTATTTTTGTTACTCTTTAATTTTATTTTATCTTACTGATGATGTTTGTAACTTATAAATATAATCGTTCGCTTGAAATATAATATTAGCGACCTTGTAATTATACACCAACTCATGTAAATTTTTGAAATTTACATACGCGTAATTTATAACCGTTATTATGGGATTTTTATTAGGGCCACTTCGTCGCCTTAGCTGCATAACATACGGATAAAAATAGTTTAAATATAAGATATCGAATTGAAGTGCACGCGCTCAATTATATAAATAGTGTAATTAATAAAATAAATAATGTGACTTAAAATAAATAATGTGATTTAGGCTCGGGTTGTTACATAGAGAGTTATGAGTTATAAGTTTGACATTCTTTTATGGATTTTGGAATTTAATAATCCGAACTTTAGCACATTTGGAAACTATTAATCTGTACTTAAGAAATTGTTAGGAATGAGCCGTACTTTTTATGTAGTAAATTCTAATATCCCAACACCGAGTTTTCCATCTATTTTGGGGTGAGTCAAACTAAACACTTGGCCTAAATTTCTTTAAAATACATTCTCTTTTCCTTACATGTGTTATACGCCACTGCCACGTCATGTTTCTAGCGAGTTAAACTCGGTGTTGGGATAACGGAATTTACTACATAAAAAGTATGGTTCATTCCTAACAATTTCTTAAGTACAAATTAATAGTTTCCATGAGTACCAAAGTTCGGATTATTAAATTCCAAAAATCCTTCTTTTATTGATTTAATATACTTTATATTGTAATATTAATTTGTGACATAATGATATTTATTATCATCTAATTCAACATTTACCAATCATATATTATTCATTTTCCTACTAATATTTGTTTTTTGATATCCAAACATATTGTTACATTGTTCCTATAATTGTATGAGTGAGGTTTATTCAAATTGTTTGATTCTTAGAGGGGTCGACTTCTTAAATGTTCCAAATCACAAGCGTAATCTTAAAACCTTGATGATATTTTTTAACATTTTTTTTATTTGTTGTTTTAAATTCTTTATTTGTTCTTTACAAACCGAGAATGATTGAATAAATGTGTGTTGGGCTCTAAGGATTTTTATGTGTTAGGTTCGATAAATTATTTGACGAGCCACGAAAGTTTTTTCGTTATGAACGAATAACATGTACAACAATGTTGTTGAAGATGAAACCATTCAATAAAATCAAATGATCGAGAAAAAGAAACTCACAAGTATAATATCACTTCGTAATTCAATAATTTTTTAAGGTATACATTGTATAACATTGCTCCGTGCATAGCATATGAGTTCAAATTAGTAAAAAATAACTAAAATCCCTATATCGCAAGAGTGTGGCATTAGTACCGTACTTATTCAAATATCCGAGTCCCCTCCACATAATGACATAAATTAATTAACTTTTTATGCTTTTTTATTTAATTTTTTTACTTCGATACATGAAATCAAATCGACCCCTCCCCATAATTAAGAAAAAAAGGGGAAAATGGAACAAACGCGTGGGTGGTAGGGGTGTGCAGAAAAAATCGACGCCGAAAAACCGAAAAATCAATCCAAAAAATCGGTTAACCGAACCGAATTTTTTCGGTTCACGGATCGGTTACAGATCGGAACTTGAAAAAAACCGATTTTTTTAAAAAATCATAGGTATATAATCTAAAAGTTGTTTTATGGGATTGAAAAAATTATGTTTTGCTAGCCAAAAACTTCTCTTTTGTTGTATTTTACTTTTCTTACTAGAAACTTGTATTTTCTTGTATTTTACTTCCGTTTTATTTCATAAGTTATGTTTCAAATAACGGTTAACCGTTAAACCGAACCGAAAAATCGGTTAACCGAACCGGATTGAGATTTTGCCGATCCGATTTTTTCGATTAACCGAAAAGTCGGATTGGTTACGGATAGGATTTTTAATTATCCGAAAGTTTGGTTAACCGAAAGTGCGGTTAATCGGTTTTGCACACCCCTAGTGGGTGGCCAGCTAGAGTTTTGTCTATAATATAACTCTTCTCTCTATCTCACATCAAACACATATTCATTTTTCAATATATGTTAGAATTATTCACTTATATTTTACAATTAGTTCTTTGATTCTCAATTATTCTAAAACTCCCAAGAATCTGATCAATAAATGACATTGAAAATCTTTAAATAATCTTAATTATTTTGTATGTTCTACAATTCTTTGATTAGGGGTGTAAGTTTGGTTTGATGAAATTTGGAGAGTAAACCAAATCATTCTAAAAAACTGCAGTTACTATAATTTCAAAATCAGAGTAAACCAAAATTAAGTATAGTTTTGTTTAAACCAAAAAAATTAAATGGTTTGGCAGTTAAACAAATCTAAAAAGTAAAAGCAATAGTGTCATTGTTTATAGTATAAAAGTGAAACAAATAATGTTTGTAATAGTATGAAGGGTCTATTCAAAGAAACCCTTGAGACTTGACAAAAAAATAAATAAATAAATTGTGATTTAGGGTTTAATTTTGAAAAAACAATTTCGTTAGTTTGAAGATATTAATAAAATTGTCTATATGGTACATTTTATTGTATAGGTATCAGTTGTGGTAAAACAATAGGTTTCCATAAAGGAAAAATGTGCAAGTTAAATTTATTATAGTAGAAGGTTTGAATTTAAGATTTATGGGCTATTTGGTTGAAATGTGGTGGAATGGAATGAAATAAAACCTGATATAAAGGAATAATGGAATACTTGATTTATGAAATTAAGTGTTTGGTTTATACCAGGAATGGAATCGGAATCCGATTGCTACTTGTTTGGTTCAATTATATAATGAAATCAAAAACTATTTTTTTATAAAATATATTTCCCTAAACTAAAATTATGTTTTTCTTCTAAATGTTTAATTGGGTGAACAACGGTTCCTTTATTTTTGCCCTTTTGTAAACAATCCTTTATAAACGATTTGTGTTTCAAACCATCCAAACAGCTTGAGATTTTTATTACAACTCGAACCTACTATCTAACCTTTCATCACATTAGACATGTTTTTCGTTTCATAGAAAATTTATAAATTAAAGTATAGGCAACAAAAAATCATAGTTTCCAAGTTCTAGTCATCAAGACCTGGTTTCTAACGATCGTCACGAAGCATGTTTATTTTTGCCCAAAGCCTTCATTTCCTTACACCTAAATCCAAACTCGGCATTAGAAGCCTCTACACCAATTTTCGACCCCAGTGTCACCTTATCTCGTGGCTTCAAGCCCACTAAAATTCGAGGCAAAAATATCAAATCTACATATCAAATAAGGGGAATAATTCAGGTGGTTGAAAACAGGGTGGGGGACGAAATTGGGGTGGGGGTCAAACTAGAACCAAAATTTTAACAAAAGGAGATTGAAATTCGGAGCAAAAATAGGAAGAAGATGGTATTAAAAAATTAAGGCAAAGGAGGGGGTGTAGTAGGCGGATCAAAAATTAAGGGGTGCAATGAATGTATATGAAGCTCGAAAATGGGGAAGGGTGGGTGGACGATTCACCGGATCGAAAATGGGGAATGGGTGGATGATGCAACAGATCGAAATTGGAGGGGTTTGAATGATTAAGGTATCCGAAGATCGATAACGAAGAACAAGAACGAAAATAGGGGAAAAGGGGAAGAAGAAGTTCGAATTTGGGGCATGCCTTGGTTGGTTGTTATCGCTCCAACGCAGAATATGGCGTTTCGATGAGTTCTTAGACCCGTCGACGGCCACCGGCGTTCTCTCTTCATCGTTCTCTCTCAGCATATGATAAGGATTTTGATGAATAAAGAAGTAAAGAAGGGTTTGAAGAATTAATTGTGATGTTTTTCTTTTTTAAAAAAAAATTGATACCTTGATGAAATGAGATTTGATATATGTTGTAAATTGGGGAAATCAAAATTCTTAAATTTTAGAAGAACTTGATACTTCTAAAAATCAAATCTCATTTCTTAAAAGTCTAACCAAACACTATATATGAGAACTTAAAACCTAAAAATATGAAGTTTCATTCCTTTATCCCCAACCAAACAACCCCTTAGAAGAGTTAATAATTTGGTATAAAAGATGCAAAATTTTTGTAAATGGGTAAATACAGCAATTTTTAGTTAGTCCTTCTCTCAAGGGTTCTACCCAAATTGTCCTCCATAAGAATGGAGAGGAAGGAGGAAGAAGAAGGAAGAGAATCCCAATGCATAAAATGGGAGATAGAAAGACCTAGTCTTGCTAACCAATCCGTAGCCCTATTACCTTCTCGATAGTGATGTTTGATAATTACGTTGCAACAGTTCCTAAGATACATGTGAGTATCCTAAATAAGAGTCCGAATCTCTCTTGGAGGTTGGCATTCTCGACATAAAGCCTTAATAACCATCTGATTATCTCCTTCGATAACAATGGAACGAAAACCCGCTTGAATGGCTGCTCGTACTCCGTTCCTCATTGCAGGTGGCTTCAACGATGAGTATTGAGGCCGTCCCCAGGTTTGATACTCTTGCTTGGATAAATCTTCCGTCCCAACTTCTAATGACAAATCCTCCTGCTGCGGTCGTAGTAGATTTTGATCCATCAAAGTTGATTTTGATGAACCCCCCGGCGGTTTCTCCCATTTGATGTGTTGAATTGAGGTGGAAGGAGTAGTTGATGAATGATGTAAAGGAACTGGATCATACATTCCATCAAATTTTCCTCTTGCCCGCCATTCTACCCATGCTTTTTAGCTTTGATTATTGTCGAAACAGAATTATACCTTCCATTATTAAATACAATATCATTTCGCTTTTCCATATGCTCCATATTAAATACACAACCCTAACTACTTGAGTTGGTTTGTTGATAGTCCTGAATTTATGAAAAATATCGGATACCGATAGCTCTGTGCGGTTGCCCAATGTTAATGTCAAGCCACTTATGGAGATAAGCTTTTTCCTAAGTGTCTTTAATAATTAGGCATCTAACAAAGAGATGGTCAATCGATTCCTCACTATGATGGCATATCGGACATTGGTTATCCACACTAATCCCTCTCCTTAAAAGTGTGTCACGTGTAGCATGGACATTGGTTGCCACAAGAAAAGCTTAATTTTAGGCAAAACGTCCAGCTTCCATATCCAACCAACTTCCCAAACATGATTTCGACCCCTAAATTATGTGCATTCCAAGTTGCGGATTTTGTCATGAATTTTCCTGAACTCGATAGTCCCCAGGAAACTCTAACGTCCATATCATGATATGGAATGGGGATACTTTTGATTTTCCTACAAATGTCCATTGGAAGAAACGTAGACGAAATTGTATGTTCCATTCTTTTTACGGCGTGATACATATATTAACATTAGCATCAAGTGCTTGGGATATCGTTCCTAGTATTATCATAGTATTGGAGTAAAGATGCTTGTCCACACCAATTATCATGCCAAAATTTCATAGCCTTTCCATTACCAATTTCCCATTTTAGCCCTCTTTTGAAGAGATTCCTCTCTTTCGGAAGACACTTCCATGCCCAAGAGTCCTTAGGTTTAGGTTTTCTTTAGAAAAAATCATCATCTAAAGGGTATTTAGAGCGCATGATCTGGACCCAAAAATTGTTCGGTTCATGCGAGATATTTCCATATTAGTTTGCAGAGAAATGCTTGATTAACCGCTTCTGTTTTCCTTAGACCCAGACCCCCATATTTTTGGCATGCATATTTTGTCCCAAGAAACAAGAGCGAGACCCTTAATATCATTTGCTTTGCTCCAGAAAAAGTCTCTGTTAATTTTATCCAGTGAATCGAAGTGCTTTTTGTCAATTTAAAACATTGCATCGTATGTGCGGGAAGAGATTCCAAATTTGATTGGATTAGAACCACCCTTCCTGCTTTTGAAAGCGAATTAGCTTTCCAATTCCGTAGTTTGTTATCTCGCTTTGATCAAGATATCGGCAAAGGTAGTACTTGTTTGTCCCGCCCTTAAACACCGGGCATCCTAGATACTTTCCGAATGAATCTCTATGCGAAATGTTGAAAATGGAGGAAACTGAGTTTCTATCGGTAGAAGTCGCATTCTTTGAGAACACAATCGCTGATTTATGGAAATTAACTAGTTGTCCCGAGACTTTGGAGAATTCATTCAACAGATTGCTAAGTTTAAAACACGTCTCATTATTAGACTTGCGGAAAAGCAAGCTATAGTCGAGCAAATAGTAAACACGGTATTTTTGCACTCTAGGCGCAATCTTAATTCCAATACCAAATTTTGGCTGCATCGCTTCAAATTGTAGTGCGGCGAGTGTAACGCCCCAAACCCGTAATCACCGGTTTTAGTTTGAATAAACCGCTAGGCGATGATTAGCGCAGCGGAAAGTAGGTCGTGGGCATCACCACCGCCCTTACCAAAGGAAAGGGCAAGGCTATGACAATAGATACATTTCTAACCCTGGGTTACACGTGTTTTGCCACTAACAACAAGTGACTCATGATAAGGCATAAACTATAACTTGTACAAAGATTAAGCATAAGTATAGACTATAGTACGGTAAACTACGACAACGACACTTAACCCTTGATACCCCAACTAGGTTGTCGCTGCGAGCCTCTAAGTCCTTAACAGACCTTTGCTTCAAATCTTCAACATCTTTACCTAAAACAAAACAATAAAACATTTTCGAAATGTGAGCCGAAGCTCAATACGTCCATTATCATGTCTGTAAAATAAATATTATGAAATAGTTGAGTTGAGCACATGCATTTCAATTCATTTGTAAATGAGGGAGAGTGAACCATGTAAAACTGTTGCTAATTAATTATTTGAATGGATCCCTTTACGATAATTGGGTTTCCCCTAAACGCATGTGCACACACTCGGACCGATCGGATTGTCCGGTTGAAGGCGGTTAACGATTACGGTGTTACCAACCTGAATATTGGGTGTACCAAATAATGGCACTTGATGGGCGGGTCCATATTAATGATGGAAAATATTATTTGCAAACAATTCTTTATTGTTGTTGATGTCGGCCATATCCGGCCTTGGTTTGTAAATAAAGCATTGAGGGGCACGATCAATGAATGTACCTTGTGTTGATATTCTTTATCCTTTTGGGGCGGAATCCGGATGAACGTACGACGCTTGATGGCCTTAAGAGATATAAAAGATTTTATTAATGAATTGAATTTTTATTTCTTATTTATTAAATTACTCAAGGACACTTGAAATGAAGATTAAAAAGTTAGTTTTTACTAAAGGATACTAATGCTCTTTAATATATACGATTTATTTATCTTATTTTATATAATGCATGCATGAATATATATATATATATATATATATATATATATATATATATATATATATATATATATATATATATATATATATATATATAGCAACCTTAAAATGTAAATAGCTTTCTTCTAAAGAATACTAAGGTTATTTCTAACCTATGAGGTTTATTAGTTTTCCTTTATAGAATGCATACATAAATATGTGTATATAATAATAACATATATTATCTCTTCCTTCTCTACAAAATTCTATTAATAAGTGATTTTGATAATAATTGTTTCAAAACTAAGGAAGGGTTTACTTTTAATTACTGTTATTAATTATTTTATTATGCAAATATCTTTATTCATTTTATGCACCTACTTCGACCCATTCTCGTCATGGCGAGGCAAAAAGAAATGCTCATTCCCTGGCATGCTACTCTTATTATACTTCAACTTTCACAATCCCCTCAATAGGTTAAATCCTTTCTAAAATTTCTGCTAATTTCACCATTAGGTCAAATGGTCATCGAAATTAATCCATATCCTTCATACGGAATTTGTCCATAATTTTTCTTTAATATCGAGTATATCCAACATATACCAACTATCACCGGATCTTCCTAAATTCCATGAACCACATACAAACAAATCATAATCCAACTTTAATCTCCAAACAGAACAAGAAAAATAACTGATTACAACTTAAATACTCAAATTAAAAAGAACTGAATCTGAAAAACTACCCTAAGAATTTAAATTAAACGAAGCGAATATGAAAATTACCCTAAGAAATTAGATTAAAAGAAGCGATCGAATCTGAAAAATTACCCTAAAAACTAAGGTGAAAGGGGTTAATTTTTGAGGCGTTTTATGTGATGATTGAAGGTTGAAGGATTGGGGGCCGGAGGGTTGAAGTCGGAGGATGACCGAAACGGGGTAGACGGCCGGCGGTTGAAGCGATTGCTAGTGGTAGGGAACAGCGCCGGTGGCTCGACGAGGTGGTCGAGGCCGGACGAGCTCGAGGGCAAGAGTAGCCGAGGCAAAAACAGGCGTGGATTCGGGATAGAAATAGGAGCACGACCGGTGGTGTGTTTGGCGTTTGGTGGCTGGGACGATGACGGGGTGGCGGTCAAGGCGGAAGTTGACGGTGGCGAGCGGTGGTCGCTGGCGCTAGGCGGCGACCGGACGGGACGCCGAGGGAAGTGAAGGAGGGCGATTTCTTGGCGGTGCCTGGCGGTTAGGGTTTTTGATGAGGAGATCGGTGAAGGCGATGGTGATGGTGCCGGTAGCTAGGCTGGTAGTGGCGGTCGGCGCGGCCGAGGAGCCGCCAGTGCTGTCGGTTGGCGGTGGAGGTGGGAGAAAGCAAAGGCGTGGCGCCGGGGCTATGGAGAGAGAGGGAGAGGGAGAGAGAGCTGTGAGTGTATCGGTAATTAGGTTTAGGAAAAATGACAGCTTTTAGGTTTCCTAAGGCTTTTATACTCCTCCTTTTGTTTCCTCTCCCACCGGGCCGACCGGCTACTTCAATCCTTGGCCCAATTCCTTAGCAAACTATCTTAATCCACTTGCTCATCCTCATTATTTTCCTTATGCATATCTAATTTCAACTCTTTATGTTTATTAACATCTTTCTCATTTTAAGCTTATCTTAATCTAATAATTTTATTTTTAGTAATATTAAGTTTATAAAAATTATATTAATTTCATTCGTTTAAGGATTTTTAGAACTCAAAATAAATTAGGTATGTAATAATGTTAATTTTCTTCGAGTCATTGAAATTTATAGAGTATGCTCGTGCGTCGTTGTTGTCATCATTTGGTTCCTACACTTTAAACAACATTGACACACACACACACACACACACACACACACACACACACACACACACACACACACACACACACACATATATATATATATATATATATATATATATATATATATATACACACATGTGTAATATGAAAATATTTGGAAATTTGAAATGCACGCGCTCAAGCTAATCTTGAATGTATTTAAAATTAATTATTTTCTTAGGGACGGGGTGTTACGAGGCAGCAAGCACATCAATACAAATAATAAAGAGATACGGAGATAATGGATCTCCCTGTCTAAGACCTCTAGATGGCCTAAAAAACCACATGACTCATCATTAATGAGTAGGGAATAAGTAACAGTAGAAATACATTCTCCGATCTAACTAATCCATTTATCATGAAAGCCAATTTCCTTTAGACAGGTAAAAATAAAATCTCACTCAAGTCTATCGTATGTCTTTTCCATGTCTAATTTAAGGCTGATGTATGCTTGTTTTCCTTTCATATTACCAAACTTATTGATTATTTCATGTGCCAAAAGAATATTATCATGAATATCTCTATCCGGTACAAAGGCGCTCCGATAAGGGCTAATAATTCTTGTCGGAATTGGTCGAAGCCTCGTTTACAATAATTTTGGAGACAATTTTATACAAACTATTGCACAAGCTTATTGGCCTGAAATGTGACGTTGTGGAAGGATTAGTTACTTTTGGTATGAGAGCAATAAAGGTGTGATTTATTTCTCCGAGTAATTTACCATATGTAAAAAAATCCATAACACTAAGAATGACCTCGTTGCCAACCATGTTCCAATGTTGCTGGAAAAACTTGCTCCAAAGCCATCCGGCCACGGGGCTTTAGCCGGATTCATTTGAAAGACTGCAGTTTTAATTTCATCCGGTGTAACTAGAGCTAGAAGGTGAGCATTGTCGACTTCGAGATAAGTGGTCTTAGATTGAGATTGAATTGGCATGCATTTTGTCGTTGCGTGCTAAATCTAGTAATAAAATCGACTAGGAATTTTTGTTTGATAATGCTTCGTCATTAATCCGCACTCCTGAATCATCCTTGATTCGAGAAATATTCGTTCTTTACTTCCTAAACGCACAACATCTATGAAAGAATTTAGAGTTACGGTCGCCTTTGGTTAGCCATTCCTTCCTATAGAATTTCCCCAATAGTTTTGGTTAAACAGGAAAAGCCTCTCTCTTTGCTTAATAAGTCTTCACTGCCAATGTAGTAGTCTAAAGCTACACGGGTTAGCAATCAATCTATCTTCGACTTTCCGTAATTTTGCGGAATTTTTCTCAATCTGTTGAAGGTAATTATTTCAAGAGTTCTTAGCCCATCCTTTGAGCTTAATTTTAATGCTCTTTAATTTACTGATAAGTTTATACATATTAGTACCCCGGGAGTAGTGTTCCATTGGTCCTTAATAATCTTGTTAACCGTATCAAAGCTAGACCAGCTTATTCTAAAATCTAAAATTCCTCCTCTTATTCCAAAGGGTACCGGGGTCCGTATTAAGATAAATATAACAATGATCGGAGCAGGAAGATGGTCCATGTGAGATAGAGCAATTAGGGTAAACGTCCAACCAGTCTCTTCTAGCAATTGCTCTATCGAGTCTCTCGTAGATAAGTTGACCTTTAAGGAATTTTTTCCAAGTAAAAACCCCGCCTACCGAAGGGATGGATTCTCCCTGAATAGATCGAACAAAGTTTTTTATTCTTTGGAAGTTAATCGGTGAAGGTTTTTGACCTCCTATTTTTTCATTAAAGCTTTCAATTTCATTAAAGTCCCCTAGAATACACCATGGTAATTTAATAAGGCTATTAAGATCCAAGTAAGTGGCTCCGAAGGCATTCTTACCAATAGCCTCGTGGCTGGACCATAAACTCATGAAATGATGCACTCCTTTTGAAATGTTTTGTCCGATACATGAAGATGAATAAATCGCTGATCTTTGACCAGTACATTTACCATTACATTATAAGCATTCCATAAAACCCACATCCCTCCACAATGATTAACCGGCAAGACGAAATCAAAATGATCAAAACCTAGACTAGAAATTATTTAGTGAGTATTCACCAAGTTGGTCATGGGTTCGATCACAAATAGAATATCCGGCCTAACTTTCTTGTTCAATAAAATAATTTCCTGTTTGACTTGATGTTTTTGGCTCCTTGTACATTCCAAGCAATTATTTTCATATTCTCAACTTAAAATTCCCAATATTGAACCATATTGGGATAATAAATAAAACCACTCGGAAGAACAAGTAAAAATTACTAGTCATGGTTTTTGCAACTTCCCGTCTGCAAACGTTCCAATTCACAAAAGCATTAGTAACGAGATAACAAACTACGGAGCAATGAGCGGACCCTTTTCGGGGTGGTCGATACAGGAGCCTTGGGACATTCGAGCCAGCCTGAAGGTCCTCTCACCCAAAAATACATTGCAAAAAATAGAATACGGACACAATAACCGTAATCGTTACTCGAGACACCATGGAAAATTGCTCCTTTGAATTCATTGGTTGCACACAGTCCTTTCCAGAACCTTATTCCACAAAAACAATTCACATGAGTATCTTAAACAGATGATATAATACAAAAAATAGCACATATGTATCTCGAGAGAATAGCCATCCAAATTTTACATCCCTATTCAAACCAACATTAATTTTTTCCTTAATAGAAAAATTCAATAGGGAGATAGTCTCGTAAATTCTAAGGTACTCATCATTGACTATGAACTCACTTGGCGGACAATACCTTATGGTCGCTCGACCGGAATGGGGTAGCCTTAAGGTATTTACCACCAAAGTGAGTAAGTGTACCAAAAATCCCATCATGAAGAGCCAAGAAGAATGAATCAGGCCTTACCTGCCGGTGCCTCAAATTATCAAAACTTACCCATTTCAAATCATGACTATTTCTATGCAAAGACATCACCAAGGTTGTAAGAGCCAAAGCAATCAGAATCCATATCCTATAGTTTGTCTCAAAAGCTGAAATTTGAGCAAATAGCCTCAAAAATCTCCACAACATCTTCGAGTCTTACTCGCTAGATCTAATAAACCCAATTCCCAACAGTAAATGAGATCAACCAACCAATTATCAACCAACACGAAGTTAAATAAAGTATTAAACAACAGCAATAGAACACAAATTCTACACCCACATAGTTGTCCCCAAAGTGTTAGATCTCCTCCTCTAAGCCATAACTTCAAGCTTAGGGGATTCATTCTGCCACTGCATTGATCTATTTCATTAATTTCAAAAATATTCCGGAGAGAACAATGATAGTAATGAGAGGGCGGGAGGGGGAACAAGTAGAGAATAAGAATCATACCAATATCACAATGAGGAAAATGTCTATGAACATTAAATGATATCGGGAAGATGAGAGTGAAAACAGACTTTGCCCGGTTAAAAGTCAATAAAAAAGTAGTACTAATAAACAAATATTTCCACCAATAAACCCAGAAATAAGTGAACCTAGGGAGAAGGGACAGAATCAAAAAGACCAATGTCGCAACAAAAGATCTACTCCGGACAAGGAATTTAGAGCCCATAAACACCAGGAGAAGAAAACATAAAAACCCAACACGGACTTTGATAACCTTAAGCATAACCGTAATAAAAGCTGCAAGGTACAAGGACTTAATAAGAAATAAATCATCACAACTCCTTCCGATTGCTTGAGAGAACACCTATCCACCTAGCATACAAAGGAACCCAACCTAAATCACTAAAATTCCCAGATTCATACAAGATTAACTGTATCCACCATAAGACCTTACAACGCTTACCCAAAAAACAAACAAAAGCCCAACAACAATTCCAGCTGCTAGGCACAGACCACGCAAGCAATAAAGTCACTCTGCTCCTCATGTACCCGAACAAACCTCGGTGAAAACTACATGAGCATAGACCCTAATTTCCAACAGATTAGCACGGACCGGGTAACCTGGATGAGCCTCAACAGGGAGAACAACCCGGATATTCATAAAAAAACTAAGATGAATGAAAAAACTTGTCGAAATAACCTAAGACAAGCAATTGAGACAAGGAACCACAAATTGTAGAAAAATGAAATCAAACCTCAAAAAGCACTTTCGTAATACCTTGAATAATTCCAAATCAAAATGACAAACCCAAGAAGCAAAAGAAAGAATACAGACTGGTACCCACAGTCCCAATAGACACCTTTTCCAAAGCCATAAGAGCAATAGCACATCCTAATCTTAGAAGAAAATACAAAGCAAGTCCAAACAACAAATCTCCAACAAAGAGACAAACCTTTAAAATAACTCTTACTAAGAAGAATAGAGAAAAGGACCATAGGAAGACCCATACAGGAGCAGCCAGAGCTGAACTCAACTAATGAATAAGTTTCATGCCAATCGAGCTTAGCCAAATTAATCAACCTCATCAAACAATCGGTGGAAAGCGGAAAAAAGATGAAGAGAGAAGGGGAAGAGAAACATACCGATGTGAAGCCAAATGAACAAAAGCAATGAGAAAAAACCCTCACTCGGATGAGTAAACAAACTATACTCACTTGTGGTAAGCCAATAGGCTGTGAAGCAAGGGATGAAAGAGACAAAGGCGAGATGAACTTGGCTGCTGTGAAGCCATGTGGGCCAGAAGATTGGGAGCGGAACCGGACATCGGGGCCATCAACACCAATCTTATCCAAAAATCCAATCGTATCATCAAGAGAAAGCTCGAAGGTCGAAATTAACAATCAAGCTAGGAAAGGGTCTACGAAAGAACGAGCATCGAAGGTGAAGTAAAAGGGCGATTTGACTCCATCATCGCCATAGCTTATTGAATTAATTGAAAAAATATATGGAATCCCGAACCGAACGCAACCGCAAAATCGTAAATCCACCAACAAATAGCAACATAATTCGGAGAAGTAATAACGGAGTTCGGATCTAATTTAAGAGAAAAACAAGGATAAGCGAGCAAAGAGGAGACGGAAGAAGGATCGAGAAGCAAGGTAAAAGGTTAGATTCATGGTGAAGGGTGCGGCGGAGAGGAAGAAGATGATGAGGGTCCGGAGGTTTCTTCACTTTAGGTTTCCAATTCATCGAGCATATCTCTCTAGATTTCCTTCTCTCTCTATAAAAGATGCAAAATATGAAACTAAATCTTATTTATTAACTTTTAGTACAGGAGGAGGTTGACTTGGTGATATTTCAAACTATGGGCTTGTTTAATAACTTATTACGACCAATTTAATCCCTAATACTTTTCCCTAATAAAGTCAAACGCCAAAAAAAATGGACTTAATAAACCATGAAATTTACCAAAACTATGGATAATTATTTTGTTTTACTTTATTTTACTTTTGCTTAGTCAACAAATAATGAGAAATTTAGGAGTACTATTTTTTTCCCTTAATAATAATTCATTCTTATTTAACAAAAACAACATTATAGTCACTTGAATATGAATATATATCCAAAATACTCCATCCGTCTCATAATAAATGTCACTTTAACTAACTTACGTCGTTTCATAATACTTGCCACTTTATAATTTCAATGACATTAATTACAAGTTTACCAATTTTGTCTTTATTAATTGCTTTATTTCTCTTCTTTTTTCATTAATTTTTTTATTTTCAATAAAATATATGGGTAATTTAGTCTTTTAATATAAAATTTATCATGAATTTTGTGTTTCCTTTGTATTCTGTATAACCTTAAAACAACATGTATTTTAAAATGGAGGGAGTAAATAGTCTTAATTACACACAAATCACATATCGACATATATAAAGAAGTAGCAATTAAGAAGAAGAATAATATTCAGAAGAATTTCAATCAGCCATTTCGATAAAAGGTTTATTTTGCCATTTTAGTTGTTAATGTCTTTTGACTTTGATATCTATTATAGATATTATAGACACCTTATGTGCTCCATTAATGAAATTTATATTCAGTAAAAAAAAAAAAAAACAGTAATGACAAATTTATTGTGTTCCATTGATCTAATAGTAAAAATTTCGATCCTGTGATAAAAAAAAAGATTTCAATTCAAAGGAGTTACACTAGTATATTAGTGAAAATTCCAATTTCAGTTAACTTTTTCGGCTCTATTCATCAATCTCAGCTTTTTCTTCCTTTTTATTTCAACTTCCCTCGTTCGATGTGCATGATTTCATCATTGCAATAATATACGGCGGGGAGGGGGGAGGGTTGACCCATGATTTTGAAAAAAATTAGTGATCTTTTAAAAAGTATTTAACATAATATTTAATAAATTAAATTTAAAAAAATTAGATTAATAAATTAATATTTAACAAATTTTTTTAGTGATATCTAACCTAAAAAATCTAATCTAAAAAATAATATTTAACAAATTAGATTTTGTTAAAATTTAGTAATGTCTATCCTAAAGAAATAAATATTTAATAAATTAGGAAAAACAAAAATATGATACAAGTTATTTTGTAATATATAAAGTCATGAGATTATTAAATATTTTTTATCTTATTATCTGTCTCTCAACCTTAATATTACTCTTTCTCTATACATTTGAATTTAAAATAGGGTAAATTTTATTCCCAATTATCAATTCTCAAAAGAAGTACATTTATAATCAATATTATATTTCTTTTAGTGAATTAATTGTTATTGAATTTATATATTATTATATTAGTTAATCTAATTTATTTGTAGTAAATAATGTATTCGATAAAATTAGTGGTTGTTTTAACTTATAAATATAAAATTACAAAAAAGAATATGACTATGATTTATTATTGTTGTTTTTGTTTATTTTTTTCTCATATTTACTCATTAATTATAAATAAAATATTAATATGGCTTTTTAATGGAGCAATTCTTTAAACTCTACGATAATTTTCTTTTATATACTTTTATGTATTCCAATGGTACAATGTAGTGACCACCAAGTTTCAACTTTGGAGATGTTTGCTTATATATTTATTACACAAATTTTATTCTTAATACTCTCTATAAATTAATAGTAACTAATGTTAAATATATGATAATGGTTTATTTTAGGAGAATTGGACACAATTAATCTAAAATTTGGGGGTATTGGACGCCATTAATACCAATTGGAAAATTGGACGTCAACCCCCAACTTTGGACTTTCACCATAATCGAGTTGAACTTGGTTGTTGAATGGCGTGGATGACGGTCTTTGTTACACATGGACAATAATAAAAAAAGTATTTATTTTTGGATAATAATTCAACAAAGATGGTAAAAAATACAAATTAAACCTAAATACAATAAAAAAAAAAAAAGGAGAGAGAGAGAATACAGCACGAGAGGTGAAAAAATTAGATTTAACTTGTAATTTTTTACCATCTTTGCAAAATTATCATCCAAAAACTAAATATTTTTTTACTGTTGTACACGTGTAACAAGCGTCCATGTCATTTAGCAATTGAGTTCAACTCGATGGTGGTGCAAAAAATATAAATAGATCTAAAGTTAAAAGTGTTGGCATCCAATTCTCCAATTGGAATTAATGGCGACCAATACCCCAAACTTTGGATTATTGGGGGCCCCTTATTTTATAGCTTATATAAATAATATTCTCTGTCTCACCACCCGACCCTGATAAAATTTTCTGGTTCCTCGTAACTCCACCTAAGGCAAAAGGTGCCAAAAATATCGATGAAACAAAGTCTTGTTAAATGCTTTCTGTTCCACAATCGTTTTACATATTGAGATGCTTTCGTTCTACAAAATCCCCACCCTACAAAACTGTGATTTTATACATAACTCCACCTAAAGATTGCCTATGAGACATTATCAAATCCAACTTTAACCCCACAATCTAGAAGCGCCTGCTTCGTCCAGGCAGAATGTGGGAGTCAAATATGAACGCCTCGCCCTCAAAGTGCAAGGGACGTAAATTATAACATACACCAACACTTGTGTGAAACAAAATCTCCAGCCAAATTCTCAAAACCGTGATCGAAATCTTACATTTGGACATCATAGTAGGCTCTATGCCTGCATGGCAATAGCTGGACCCTTGATGCTTTGTAAAACACTAATCCCTTCTTGAGCACCATCTAGATTTCTTAGGACTTTTGATTCTTTTTCTTCTTTTGCCCGGTTTCAGTAGTAGTTTCTGTAATAGCTTCTGTACTTGCCTTTGCTGAACCCTTAAATGAATTCTCCGTGTTCATCCTCTCTTCAGAATCACCATCATCTCCAGATTTCTTGGACTTTGGCCTCTTTTTCTTCTTTTGCTGTGACTCAGCCGTTGGGTCCATAATACCATCTGCATTTGTCTCTGTAGGATCCTTAGAGGGGCTCTCATGATTCACATTCTTTTCAGAATTGAAAACATCTCCCGATTTCCTAGCCTTTTGTCTCTTTCTCTTCTTTTTTTCTGTTTCAGTGGTTGGTTCTGTACCTGTTTCTGTCTTTGCCTCTGCTGGATCATCAGAAGCATTCTCGGGGCTCACTTTCTGTTTGGAACCATTTTCTGGGTCTCTTCTATCATCGCCTTTGGATGAAGTCTCAGTAGCCTCCTCCTTTGAGGACCTACTGTCTATTTGTTTTACATCACCTACAGGTTCGATAACAGACATGCCCATGAGAGTATAGTCCAACAAAAAAGTGCTTCTTTCAAGTCTATCTATCCTGCTGAAGTGCCTCTGGGAATATGGGATAAGCCCTTCCAGGACCTCTCCTATGCCTCTTACCTGAATATTTAAGACGGAAGTCAAAGACAAAAATTCAGTAACAACCCAACAAGAATAAGCAAGGAAAGGTGATTTAAGGAGGGAAAAGTTCTCTCATTTTTTCATTTTACTTTCAATATTGAATATACAGTTCAGGTCCAGCATGGTTGAATTCTTTATTTCTGATTCTGAAACACTTTGCACAGTAAACCTGCTAGATGCTTATCAATGAATGCAACATTCCAATGCATAGGGGCTGTATGTGAGCCGAGCCGGCTCGCGAGTAAAGGCTTGTCAAGCTGAGTTTGCGGCAATCCCGAGCCTGAGCCCGAGCCAAGCCTGCATAGTTATCCGAGCCAAGCTTGAGCTTGCAATTTTGGAGCTCGTAAGCTCACTGAGCCTACATGAGCTAACTACAAACGAGCCTGGATACTATTTTCTTAAGTGTATGTTGTGATTGTTGAAAAAGAAAGAGTCTCAATAAAGTTCAAGTCTATGTTTTTATAGTAAATATATAAAGTGCGACTTTGAACCTAAAAACAGGAGTTTAAAAGAAGCATAGTGAACTAACTAGCCAAGTACGAGCCAAGGAAAAACTCGAACTTTTGATGAGCGAGCTTAGGCTCCAACTTTCGACAAGCCGAGCTCGAGCTTGATTTTCCCGAGCTTGACGAGCCACGAGCTGAGCTGAGCCGAGCTCGAGCTACAAACGATATGGGCTCGGCTCGGCTCGAATACACCCCAACCGATGCATAATAATTGTTCAAGCAGCCAAGTTCTCTCAAAAGCACTTCACAAAGTGTACCACAAGTTCAAGGCAGATCAGATAGTTTCATCATCTAGATAAAGTACCAACCTCAACAATTTCTGTAGGTGGAAGCATACTGAAAATCTGGAAAAGTACAAACTGAGCAACATGACAGAGCTTCGGTTTAGTATTCCATTCTCGAATATATTCAAGAAGTAGAGGAATTTCCTCCTTGCCAAGAGGTTGAAGAGCTTTCCTCACATGATCTACAGCATTGATATTCCTGTTAAATGTTATTGCACAGAAAACAGGAATAAGAAAGACCATTCAGATTATTTGCAATCGAAGCAAGGTTTACAATGCGACAACGAACAAGAGAAAAAAAAGAGTATTAATTACTAACCTGCAAAGCTCTGAAAGAAGCTGAAAAAGCTTGTGAGGTCTCTGAAGCTCAAAGGCAATCTGAATTGCCTTGGCATAGTCAGCATCCAGCACAGCATTATCTAGTTCTTGGCCTTTTAGAACCCCTTCTTCCTGCATCAAGAACACAACTGGTCCATCAGATTACTACTTAAGATAACTAGTTTCCAAAGGCAGAAAAATTCACAGAAAACAAGTGAACCAAGCCAAATTCATCATTCATTCGTTATTATGTACACAAACCACTAGTACTGTGGTAACACTAGCAGTTATGAGGTCAGGGTTTACAAGGTCTCCCAAAAGTGAGAACACATTCTATCTATGGGGCATTGAGAGCTAGTACAACAGTAACTCTGAGAACCTGAGAAGGGTATCGTTTATGACCAAGGGACATCCATGGCTGACAGAGGTAAAGGGAAAGATGTCGAAATATGAATCTTAAAGGGAAGACAGGTGATCTATGATCTAACAATACCATTTTAGAGAGAGAGAGAGAGAGAGAGAGAGAGAGTCTTTCGGGTAAAGGTTCTGGGTTGACTCAGGGGTCATCGGAGGTCCACCTGAGGTCTGTTGGGCCTTGGGGCTCCGGGTGGCTCGAGCCTTCGTCGCCCCACTTTTACCCTCACTGCTTGGCTGCCGGTTTCAGTCACATGACAATTCTTCTTTTTCTGCGTTAGGAAACCTTCGAGCTCAAATCTGTGTGTTTTGAGAATTCATAACTTCTGGGTTTTGCTTCTATGAGGTAACTCAGCCATCTCATCGCTTCCGGTGAGTTTTTCGCCAGATCATCTGCCGCCGGTGATTTTCCCAGTTCTTGCTGGATTTTCTCTCTTTTTGTTTTTCTTGCTCAGAATAGGCAGATTTAGGCCTCTTTGGTCCTGCTGTGCTTGTTTGGTATGGAGTGTAGTGGTTGGGTGTCCTCCGCCTTCCTTTTGCTCTTTCTTTTACTCTGGGGAGGTCCTGTTCTGGATTTTTGTAACATGAGAGGTGGTGGTAGAAGGTACATGGCTATTGAAAGTAAGTCCTTTGACATGGCTATAGTGGGGAACAAAGAGGTTTTCTAGAAAATTTCATAGAATGGTAGGGACAGGAGATACTATATTTCTCTTCCCATTGATCTTGCATATTGGTTAATCAGGTTTGGGAATGATTCATAAGGTCCAAGTCTTCCCTTAAAGAATGTTGCTCATTTGAAGGTTTTCAAATAATTTAGACCAATCCCTACCATCCAAGTGAAATAATTTAGACCAAACCCGTCGCCGAGCTTCAAATATATTCATGTTTGAAGCCAGGAGAAATCGGGCAGGTAAGTTATCGCAACTTTCTAAATTCAAAAAGGGTAGAAAGTTATTTCAAATTTTCCCAGCTGGGATGGTAGGGATTGGTCTAAATTATTTGAAAACCTTGCTGAGATATTCGGCGTTTCGAAAATGGAGGTAGTGTCTCAACCAAAAAGCTTTCATCCCAGCCTTCAAAGTCATTGTCTATTGTTGCTCATCCACCACCCCCACCCCCTCAGTGTTTGCCCAAGTGTGGTTTTACGGGAGAATCTGCCTCTTTTTGGAGATCTTTTGCTCCTCAAAGGGCTGATATGGAAGGTAAGTCCTCTGGTAAAACTTTTGGGAGCTGCTCAGAGGGGCAAGTGGACAATAATTTTGTAAATCAGAGAGCTGAGGCGTGATCGTTGAGCTAATTGCACTGGAGTCTATGTCTGACACCATCGCTCTAAGGGCAGATACCCAACTGATGGTGGCAGAGTTCACAAGGTTCAGAGTGGGGATACTATTAAAGGTTTATCTTTGGACGAATTAGCTTTTGTATCAAGCTCCTCCACACCTTTTGAGTATTCATCCTTTGATCCAGCTAGTGTAGCTGAGATCAGTTGCCGTTTGACTTCTTTGTGCTACTGCTACAACTTCTCCATCTGCTTACACTCTCCCCTGGTTAAGTGAGCAGCTTGATCAATCCTCTAGAATGGTGATTGATTCGTCTTCCTCCGTTTTTTCTTTGCGTAATTCAGTTCAATTGGGGTTAGGTTTATATGGGAGTGTTCCTTGTGAGATACCTCAAGATGTGGCTCTTGCTGCTCTAGCCATCAATGTTGGAACGTGGGGTAATGCGACTATCTCTGGGAGCTCTCCATCAACCAATCAACTCTTGATTGGTCTTTGATATCTCTCGACACTCGTCACTCGTCAAATTTTGTCATTTTGGAAACTCCTATTGCTGTGGACTTCTCTTATCTTCACAATTCGAGTGACTCTTTCAGATGAAGATGTTTGGAATGGCACGAATGTTAATTCTGAGGTGTCTAAATGGGTTGGCTCCAAACTGAAAAGTATTCTAGGAGTTATGGGTGTTGCTGTGTCAGGGTTTGAGAATGAGGTTATTCAATTTCTTTAAAGAATAGAATGGAACAATGCGATGCCCAAACCAACTATGCATGGAGTGCCACTATCTGGAGGTTTGGTAAAACCTGGGTCTATCACTAGTGGGATATTGGTGCCGTATGTTCAGATTTCTTAGTTGCTATTTTTCTCTCTTTCTATCTCCCGCCCCCTTTCTTGCTCATCTTTGTCTTTGTTAGACTGTGAGTAAGTGGGTAAGTTACCCCAGTTTTCAATCTGTGCTATTTTTTTCTTTTTTATGCTTGCCTTTTTGGTGAAAATCGTAGCGAAGTCATTGTGTTATCATAATCTAAGACTCTTTGTGATATTTTTAGCAGTTACAAATATATCTAATCACTTATTTGACGTCATCATCTAGCATATTCAACCAAAAATATTACTTGGTAATGATTTTCAATCGGTTTTTAGTAAGTGTGCCTCATTCCAAAAAGCTTGTACCTTTGCCTCGAAGCCCACGCCCAGAGACCCATGACCCTTTGCACTTTCATGTGCCTTGAGCTTTTTAAACTAAGAGATGAATCAATGATCGTAGTAAGAGGTTGTGCTTAAAATTTTTTTTGAGAGATTGAAAGTGTTATCTCATTTATATTCAAGATGTGTCTCTACTTCTAACGTGGGAAGTATGTGGGAAAATTATTGTGCAATGATCAAGTCTATAGGTGCAGCCGGGGGGTTATTTTGGTTATGCGGGATAAGAGTTTTCGGTTACATCCATTCTTTAATTGGTTGATGGTGGTTCTATGTGAGCTTTTAGAGGGGCTTATGGTCCTCCTCAAGCCAAAATTGACAAGCTTCGGTTTCAAGAAGAGCTTTGGGTAATTAGCAATGCTTGGCAAGGTCCTTGGTGTGTCCCAGGAGATTTCAATGAGATTTTGCACCCTCATGAAAGGTCTTTGGGAGAGCATACTTGCCAATATGATGTGAGAGTTCCATGACTTTATCAACTATTCAACTTTGGGTGATCTTCCTTCACAAGGGGAGACGTATGTCTAGAAGTGGTGATGATTCTGTTTGTTCTAGATTAGACCGTCTCCTTGTTTCTTTGGAGTAGGAGGAAGCCTATTACCTAAACCTTCGTCATATCATTTCCCTATTTGCCTTGTAAATTGGTTGATGGATAGGGGAAAATTCCATTCAAATTTGAGAACATGTAGCTGGAAGTAGAAGGCTTCTCGTATCTAATTAAAAAGTGGTGGGAAGAGGCACAAGTTCAAGGCTTAGTCAGTTTTGTCATTGCGAGAAAAATGAAATTTGTTAAAGAAGAGCTTAAGAGCTGGAACAAAGATGTTTTTGGAGACGCCTAATCACGTCAATACAAGCTAATGGATAAAATCAACTCCCTGAATGCTAAGGAAGAGTTTTCTACTCTTGATAGCGACGATCTTAATAGGCAGAGAAGAGTTGCTAAAGAAGAGTGCCAAGGTCATTTTCATGGAAGATATATCTTGGGTGGATAAAATCTAGGGCATTGTGGCTTAGAGCTGGTGATCGTAGTACAAGTTTCTTCCATAGGCCAGCTAATCTGCATCGAAAATGTAACTTTGTGCCTTTTGTTGTTGTCAATGGGGATGGGTCTGTTGCTGCTGATAACATGAAATCTCCAATACAAGGATTGAACTTTGGAGACCAAAAGTTGATGACTTGATTTGTCCTCACTCCCTAATTTAGCTAGGCAAGTAGGCAAGAAATTAAGTTGTAGTGGAGGATGTCGCTAAAGCTCTTCATGATTGTTGTGGTGATAAAGCTCCTGGCCCCGATGGCATAACTATGCCTTTCATTCAGGTAAATTGGGAGACTCTCGGAGGTGATGTTTTAAGAATGCTTTCGAAGTTTTTTGACAAGAAAATTGTGGCTTCTCTCAATGCGACTTTCATCGGCCCTATTCCTATGAAAATAATGCTGAGAATATAAAAGATTACCTACCAATCGATTAGTTTGGTGGGTTGCATTTACAAGTTGCATTCAAAAGTGCTAGGGAATAGGTTGAAAGGTGTCATCCCAGTTTTGATTTCTGAGAATTAGAATGCATTGGTTGGAGGATGCCAAATTCAAGGATGTTGTCCTTATTGCTAATGAACTTATTGATTCTAGGGAAGCCAGTGGTTGTTTGTAATTTGGATATAGAGAAGGCATATGATGATGTCAATTGGGAGTTTCTCTCATTTATGCCATGAGAAGAATGAATGGGTTTTGGGAAGCAATGGAGTACTCGGGTTTTTCAATGCATCTTTACAACATAATTTACACATCATCAGGTCCCACATAGTTCTTCACCGCATCTAGAGGTCTTTGCCAAGGGGATCCTTTATCCCCTATTCTTTTCTATTGGTTATGGAGGTTTTTACGAGGATGCTTTAGCTAAATCATCTCTGAGTTTTTCAGTGGGCATTAGGAATTCCACTACTATGAAAGTCTCTCATCTGCTCATGATACCATCATATTTTGTGATCATGATTGTGTTTTGAAGCGGTTTCTGGTCTGAAAGTCAATTTGGCAACCAATTGTTGAGAAGTTTGAGAAAAGGTTTTCTGGGTGGAAATCAAAGTTTCCAAAGGGGGAAGATGACTCTTATCTAAAGTGTCCTTTCAAGCATTCCTACTTCCTTTCCCTCTTCCACATTCCTTAGTGGCTTCTAAGCTAGAGGCAATTCAAAGAAGGTATCTTTGGCGGCTCTTTTGGGAGTGACTTCAAGTACCATTTGGTTGATGGAAAATTGTTAAGCTTGCAGATCGCAATGCAGGATAGACTTGAGGATCTTCAATAAGGCTTTGCTTCGAAAGTGGTTGTCGAGATTCATGAATGAGAAGGGCAACCTTTGGAATATGGTGAGAACGGTTTTGGGTGATATCCTTCTAGACGGATTGGTTCTTATGCCCAAAATCTTTGGAGGTACATATCTAAAGGATGGGAAAATTTCCTTCCTCATTTTTCCTTTGAGGTTAGGGTTGGATCCTCCATATTTTTTTGGCATGAGCGATGGTGTGAAAGTGCTCCTTTGAAAGATCTTTTCCCATCGCTTTATGCCTTGGCAGGCCATAAAGATATTTCTATGGCTGATTATTTTGAAAGAGGGTCCGGTACTATAGTTTGGTCTCTGGATTTTATTCGAGAAGCTCTCATCAATGACGGTACTATTACTCCAGGAAACTCATCTCTGGATATGGTTAGATGGGATCTCAATCAGAAAGGAGGGGTTTTCTATGTCAAGTCTTTCTATTTGAAGCTTGATTCCCTTCGGTCTCTCTCTTTACATCTCCCCAAAGACAATCATATACCATGGAAGCTCATTTGGAAGTCTCGTGGTGCCTTTAAAAGTTTTTTTTTTTTCTATGGGAAGCTTGCTAACTTGCTATAATTTACAAAGAAACAAATTTTGGTTAATAGATGCCCTATGTGCGAAGCCGATTTGGAATCTACTAATCATTTTGCTAGAGCTTTATGGGAATTAGCGTTTAGTTGTTTGGGAGTATCTTGGGTTCTTTCATGCTCTATTAGGAGCCAACTTGTGGCTTGGGAAGGCTAATTTGGGAGAAAAGCTAAAGAGAAGAAAGCCTTGCTTATCCCACATGCCATTTTTTGGAGCATTTGGTGTGAGAGGAATAGGAGTCTTTCAAGGAGTGGAGACTTCTAATTCAATGCTTTAAGGATAAGATTTTGAAGACACTCTACATTTGGGATAGTGGCTATTTTTGCAAATGTTCTTTTGATTTTGTAGATTTTGTGGATAGTCTACATTTTGATTGTATACGAGTCTTTTTGTAGGATGCTAGCTTTGCATCCATCCACTTGATTCAATATATTATTCTCTTTTCCTTACCAAAAAAAATACCACCTAAATTTAGTTGCCAGTCAAGTTAGGAGAGGTCAAGGGATCTCCAACTTTATCCCTAGTAAGAGTGAAGTAGGGAAATATACCAGATCCTCAAAAGAGAATTGCCAACAAGAACAGTAACACTCATAGCCATAGTACTATATCAGCAAACTCAAAAAACCAAACCAAACCAAACAAACACAGCAATAGCCCAAAGACCCTCCTAGGCAAGGTGCTTGAGTTTAATTGTACATAGCCTTGCCCTAAATTGCAAAACGCCTGAATTACAGAATAAACAAGAACATAAATACAATCCAATCTAGATGCACATTTTGCTTTAGCCCACAACAATGTAAAGCTGAAAACATGTGAAAAAGTGACTTTTCAAACTCTCTAGAAAGCATACATAAGAAATTTAAGAAACATATAATATAAACTCTGGGGTGATGCAATGATAATAATAAAAAAGATATAGATAATCACAAAAACACCACGCAGACACTCATAAATGACAATGAGCACAAGGAACTGGTGTGTAGGGACAAATATCACAGGCAAAAGTGTGAAGGAAAGAAACACAAGCCGAGTTTTACCAACTCCAGGGCTCAAAAGCAGCGGAAGAAAGACAAAAGGCATAGTTGAACTATTGCTCAGAAAACTACAAAACAAGAACCACAATAGGTATCCTAGCTAGTTCGTGAACATCTATTGGGACCAACTCTTCTCATATGGCTTGGCCCTACTCTATTTTTCTTCCTTTATTGAATCCCTTATTGCACAAACATATGTGCCTCCTTACTAGGCATCAAGGCGACTAATGTAAAGGTGGGTTGAACCATCTAAGCAAAGCTTCAACCAGTTACTCACAAGAGAGATCACTCTCCCCTCGTCTAAAATCACTTCACCCTTATTTCTCCCTTTGCTAGGACAACTGCAGGTGCACAACACATACATTCTGTTCAAAGCAGGATCAGACCTTTTTCGCACATTACAAACAAAAAAATAGAAAAGAAATTCAAAGAGCGACAATGAGGCCAGTTGTTAAATGCTAACACAAATATTTGGTGGTAAATGAGGTTGTGGCACTAGTACGCTACAGCATGTCATACAATGTGGCATCTAGGATGAACCAGATTGCACATGCAAATGGTAAGAGGAAGCTAAGCATGTAAACCAACAAGCTGTAGCTAGAACTCAGGCCAACCATAACTTAGAAAAGTGACTCAGCTCAAACTAAAAATCCTGAATTGAAATAATTTAGCTAATTAATGGCTATTCTTCATGTACAATTCGGAATGAGAAATGAAATATGTTCACCTCTTTACGGAAAGCCTTTTCCTTATCAGCAGCAGTGGAATCATGCCACAGATTAATAACTGCATCGCCGCCTCCAGTAGCAAGCATTTCTGTCTTCTTTCCAACCGCCAAGGCCCATACCTACAAAATTTAGTAGCCACTAAAAGACATAAATAAATTACAGTTCCATTGCATTGATGTAAAGAGCCAAGTCCTGGTTTTTAACATCATTGTCTAAAGATTTGCATAGCCATCCATACCCCACCCCCAAAAAAAAATTCAGTGGTTTGTTAGTCATTAAAAGAGGCAATACTTATACCATGGACCCAAATCTATGGATCCATTGACATGGGATAATTTTGGGGAAGAAATCTAATCTTTTTTGGTAAGGGGAATCATGAAAATAGGGGTGAGTAATTTAAAAAATTAAAACAAAATACTACTTTTGGTAACTTGGGTCTAATGTGCGCTGAAAGAGATGGACACAAACTATAAACCTGCAAACATTAAATAACCAGAAAAAACAACTGAAAAAGACAGTTGATATTTAAAGCTTTAACGCATAAGATGTGCCATTTCAAAGTCAGTCCATTGTCAGTATAAGCAATCAGAAGTCAAGATGTTCCATCATAAGTGGCCCGTTTAGTTATACAACAAAAAGCAGTCACACAATCAAATGGGTCAGGTTTAAGTACGACTCTGCTGGATGTTGAAATTTCTTTGCAAGCCTACCCAACAACATTAATTCCAGTGGGAAAAATTGTTCAAACCATCCTTGGTAGAGGTGCAGGTTTCAGCATCAGCAGCCAGTAGAATCAGGGATCACATGTTGGACAAGATATAATGCCAATGTGCTACAATTATATTATATGCATTCTAGTTTGTTTTTGCAATAACAGAGTTTTTAAGTCATTGGATCAAAGAATCTCAATTCAAACAAAAGCACGAAAATTGATCTCTAGAGTGAGGTTGGTATCAATATCATTTACTGCAGAAATAAAAAGAAAAAACAAGAGAGAAAAATTAATGAGCAATATCGTAAAGAGTGCAAGTAATACTTCTCCTTTCAAATATCACTTTATAGTAGGAGTGAAAATACACATGCCACATGGGGAACCTCCTACATAGTACAGTCTCACTTGAAAAATGACTCAAACCCATGTTAGCTTCAGCTCCTTGGCTAGGTGCATTTGGTGGTTTACATTCAACCAATGCCAAGTTCAGTAAAGGGAACAATGCCAAGAACATTACTTGGGGAAAAGTAACTGTCAGCCACCAAATAGGTGATATAAAGTCCAGCGGGATTCAACTTACCTTCACATTTGGGGTTCTGAGATAGAACCCTCCTAGGAGCACTTGGGAGGGTTCCCCCCCAAAAAAAAAAGAAAGGAATATGAAGCCCTGCCCGCTGATGTTCCACCAAATCACTAGGAACTACGGGGCTCCTAGAAGGGTTATTTTACCTCCCGAACCCCGGAAAAATAAAATGAAATAACATGGAATTAAAAAATATAGAAAAGACCAAAAAGAAAAAAAAAAAGCTGCAGATAGTTCCCTTCAAATTCTCATGATACCATAATGCAATCTTGCGGGATTCAGTAAGATCAAAGGATTTAGGACAGCAAAACAAAGAATGCAACAGTACCTTGTCCTCATGTTGATCATAAGTACCAATACATTCGTCACTTTTTATGGTCCACAGCTTCAGCAGACCATCACCACCTGGAACAAAAACTCAATGCGGTTATTCAAGGCATCAGCAAAATTTGTCAGGTCACAAAATATCTACTCACCACAAGAAACAAATTGCGTCCCACGTGAGATGAAAGATGCTCTCAGTACAGTAGATGTATGCCCTTCAAACGTTCTTATGCATGAACCATCAGCAATATTCCACAACTTTATTGTCTTGTCACCAGATGCTGTTAAAACACATTGATCAACCGGTGAAAACTCCACCGACCAAATCCCCTCTTGTGGCCCTTAAATTTGACTACAAATACAAGGTCTGGAAGCTTCCACACACAGGCAGTACGATCCTGTTCATTAAGAAAGACCAGATTATGTAAGATAGAAACATCAATGCAAAATTTCATTGAAATCTTGTTTGAAATGGATGAGACCCGTAACCAGAAATAAAGCTATATAAATGATGCACTAAGGCAGTCTTAAGCTTTTAGTGATAGAACGGAATATGAAAAGAGAAAGTCGAGAAGGTAAAATTTTTCCTTTTGATAACCGATAAAAGAGTTCATTCAAGTTTATTGAACCCTATAAGCATAATCAACACAGGCAAGTCTCAAACAATTAGAACAAAGGGCACAGCAGACTACATCTCAGTTTTGAATTTATAAAAGAGCAATTTTCCTCCAGTCCATAGTCCTATGTCAAATTCAATGGCAAAAAGACTTGCACCACCACTGATTTGCAATGGCAACAGATGATAACTAACCTGGGAACCACTACAAACATAACTGTCATTTGGTGCAACAGCAAGGGAGTTGATATCCTTGTCATGGGCTGCTACAACAGCTTTTGCTTTAATGCTACTAGGCTCTTCAGAATCACTGGTAAGTCCATCGAAGCTCCAGACCTTGATTGTGTGGTCACTAATCAAAAGGAAACAATATCGCATCACTTTATAGAAACACAGGATCTCTACCAGCAAAAATTTCACACAATCAGGCTATCCTGGGAATAATCATGATAAATTCAAGCAATAATCTACAGTTATGAATCTAAAATCTTCTACCAAGATGCATAAATTAAGCATAGGAAATGGTATGCAACAGAGAATCTATAACATAAAACAAATCCCCTAGGGGCAGTACATCACATGTGTCAATGCACAATAGGGAGGGAATGGGGTTCTGGAAATTTGAGAACAAATTCAAGTCCAAAATCATCAGCACCAACGGCATCGATTCGTGTGACAGTCATAAGGAAGTGGGCCAAGGGATTTGAACCCCATAGTGGGTGGCCAATATTCCTAGTAGGCCATCAAATTTCACACATGAATTCTATTCTCCACAAGCGAAACCACTGCACATTACGTGTGTTGATAATATATTCTTGAGGAAAAAGACAGTCTGTCAACTTTCAAGCAATGACAACTCAATAACTCAACCAAATTAGAAAGACTATCTGCTACCACAATCTTAAAGCTGCAAGCCTCATTAAACCTGATCAGAACTGGATATACCCATGCGCAAAATACATGGACAGTTCAAACAAAAAGTCAAAAACGATAGGCCGATAGCCGACTGTGTGTGTGTGATCACGCGCCCGTGCATCACTCAATGAGATGAAACCTCCATCTCAAGGATGCAACAATCCATTAATAAAGAAAAACAAGTATACGCACCCAGCCCATCTGCAACCTTTACTACGTAGAAGAGAAAGGAGACGAACAAAGACATTAAAAGAAGATATAGCTCAACAAGGGCTCACCTGCTACCGCTAACAAAGAAGTTACGTTGCTTCTTTGAGAAAGCAACAGCTCCAACAGCCCCCATATGACCACTGCCAACCCCAATGCACTTCTTGGTCTCTGCTTCCCATAACCTGACCTGCAAAGGAACCAGTATTTAAGAAATAATGAACAAAAATCAGGCTAGAAAAGTGAATGGATACAGCAACCTTCCAGTTAAGCAGACATTATATAGCTTTTGTAGCTAGATCATGTCAGAAGCCCTTTAATAATCAATAATCTAGCAAGGATACACCCAGGAGGGGCTGCCCATGGTGGTGCGGGTTACTTTCTCCTTGCAAAAAACATGTTGCCCTTGCTTATACAGATAACTTTTCCTTGCTTCATAATGTTGGAAGCAGACAACCATAAAAGTAAAAACATACTAAGGAAAACAAGAGCTGCTTACACTATTATCCTTGCTACCAGTCACCATAAGCGTACACCCTGAACTTGATATGCAGGTATCAAGGCACAAGACAATCCCAGTATGCCCAGCAAGTACATAGGAACAGCACATTGATGCAAGGTCGTAAACCCGCACCTGTACATAAAGACAATCAGAATATTAGCATCAACTGAATTATGTTAAATTTATATATATATATATATATATATATATATATAGTTTTAGAGACATAAATTTCAGAAAACACAGATGACACTCAGAAGACCAAGAGGTTTCCAAGGCAGAAAAATTTCAGAAATATAGCATTTCAGAGATAAAACAACTGATGGGAGTATACTTGTTCCAGATTTGTGGCAACAGCAAGAAATTTTTCATCTTCGCCCAAAAACTTCACATCTACTATTTCCTCATTATATCCAATTAACCTCTTATGAAGGCTTAAATCCAAAACATCATTGGAACATTTCAAGAGGGAGTAGAAAAGAAACTGCTGGTCAGCTGTGATGCACAGCAATCCCTGATCCGAGGGTAGCATGCGGGCAGCCATGAAACCTCTTCTGAGGTCATCATTGTCAGGACTAAAAGCAACATCTGATGTCCTCTGCTCAAATAAACAAACTGCACTGTTTGCAGAAACAGGATAAGTAAAACATAAATATCTTTCGGAACATGTAATATTTAATTTCAAATTAAATAAGGCTGCCAATGTCCAACGAACTAGAGAGAAGATTCTTCATCAAATATTACCCTTCAGAGTTCCATATCCGAACAAGGCCACGTTCACCAGCAGTTAAAAAGTAAACTTCTTGTTTCCTATTTTTGCTCTTCCTAGGCTTGTGTAATGACAAAATGTCATAAAATGCACTTCCAGATTGAATAACACAAACTGCTTCAAGCACCTCATGTGTTGCTATAGTGGTCTTGAAACTGTAGTTATTGAGGTCCCAGATGTTGACAACCTGAAGTAGTTTCATAAATCCATTTAGCCATCAGACTGACTGAAGAGTGGAAATTCTAAAAATATCAACTGTTAATACTATGCACACAAGAAGAGCTGAAGAACTGAAGAAGCAACAAGCTGATAAAATATTGTGATGCAACAGAAATTTATCAAAGCAAACTGCAGGAGAGGTAATGATTCATTATTTTTGATAGGCCACTTAAGTTAATTTAAATGTTCAATTCCTGCCCATTGCACCAGAGTCACTGTATGTAGTCTAGATGCATTATGTTATATGTATTATTTTAAACTCCCCCTCCCCTCCCCCTCCCCTACACACACACACACACAAAAAATTATGATCTTTTTTCTCCTTTAATAAGGTTAAGTGCAGAAAACAGCAATCTAAAAGGAGTACCCACAAAAGGTACCCGCTCTGAATTATATAAACAATAACTTATCCGAACTTACTTCGTGGACTAGATGTCCAAATAATATGTTCAGATTTCTTTTAGTCAAAGCAAACAAGGCGTTTCATGACACTCCCTCAATCTTATTCCCTGAAATTTGACAAGATTTAATAGGACAGAAGGGAGTAACAATGAATAATGCAGAGAACATGTATTCCCAGGTAAGATATGAGGTACAGTTCCTCAGGGCTGAGAGGATATTATGGAATAACCTATCCACGTACAATTTTCTTTTCTTTGGACCTTAGGCATGTATAGCATCCATCCTCCCATTACAGTAATGATTCCTTCAAGCCTTTTTCCAAATCACATCATGACCACCTCAGACTCCAGCATATTGCAGGTCTGCAGTACTGGCACGTATTCCTTAGCAAATATCACTCAAATAGGTATTCAAGAAAATAAAAAAGCTGGAAATGGTGAAAATGTGCAAAACAAGGTATAACCCTCCCCCTTTTTTTTTTACTAACGCTCAGTTGCAACAAGGTTTTGGTTTCATTCGGATTCACTTTTTATTTTATTTTTTGATCAAGGAAAAAGTAACACATTAACATATGGCGATCAAAAAATTGGATGCATAGCTAGCATCCTACAAAATCCCATTTAACTTTCCTTTTAAATGCAATTCTTTTCCACAAAAGAAAGGCCCATATTTACTTTGGGAAAGAGCATGTCTACAAAGTAGGCAACATAACCCCTGCATGGGCTACCTCAAAAGCTAGAATCAGCACAATTCCAAACTCACACTGCAGGTAAGAGCAGTAGCAAATCCAAACAGTCTAGTTCAATTTTCTTCTCCGGCCATTTAGTTCTTCCATAATTGATTAGTAAAAGCATGACCAACTTTATAATGTAAACCCACAAATTCATGCACGATGTACGTTGTGATCACTCGATGCAATTATCGGCCACACTAAAGATCCCCATTTCTGAAGCCATACTGGTATGAGAATTTCCACCAAAAAGTTTTCCATATGTTCCAGTTATCTAGAGACTAACGCCGTAGACTCACAATACCACCAAAATCAAAATCTTTGGCAGATTGGAGCAATATTTCACACACCTGAATAGGTATATTCATCCAAATGATGGAAAAGGGCCACTAAACCAGAACTAAACTGATCAACAAACCATGGGAAATAAAGAGTGAAATGATAATTCATGAACGCAAATATAAGAATCCTTGACGCTATGAAGGAAATCAGCTCCAACCACATGAAAGCCAATCTTATAACTTGTCAGAATACTGAATTTCCAGAAGTAGGCAAACCACGGACAAAATCTATGACCAACTAAAAATCAGAAATATCAAGATGGAGGTTTCTAAACCCGAGCCAACGTAAACACCCACCCCGATCCCCTGGAGAAAGAAACCACAAAAAGGGATATTGGGCCGGAGTGGCATTCTTAGGACATGCAATGCAACCAATCTGCCACCACCATTAAATACACAACAGTCCATTACTGCTAGAGTACATATAATAACAAAATACAGATATCTACGTCTAGATAGATTCTTAAAAAGATAAGAAGTTAGAGAAGTTGCAGAAAACATGCCTTATCTCTTCCAGCCGTAAGTAAGAGGCGTCTATCTTCTGATATTGCCAAGGAAGCTACAGCTGAAAAGTGTTTTTCTCCCAATGTAGCAGCACATTTCTTAGTGACAAGATCCCAGACCCGAATAGTTGCATCATCGCTTCCCGAGAAAAGCTGAAAAATAATGCCAAATAATAAGCAGAACAATTATGATATCCCGCAAATATGAACATAGAACAAAAGAAGCACTCCATAGCCTCCAGAAACAATAGCGAAATTATGCATATATATCAGAAAATAAACAATTTTTGTCATTCCAATTAAATTAAATACAAAAAAAAAACACTTGGTGGGAACAAGATGGTCTATTTATTATATTTATAGCTGCCACCATGAATATACAACTACCGATGCGATTAAGACATAATGCTTACAAGGAGGTGATTGGGGTCCGGATGAAACATGAGACAAGTGACGATCCCCTTATGCCCTTTAAAGTAATGAGTGCAAAATCCACCATCGACGTCCCAAACGAGGACTTTCCGGTCCGACCCAGCAGTGGCAAGCAATCCTCCCGACGCGTCGCAAGCCATGGCCAGCACTGGCCCATCATGCCCCTGCTCAAATTCAGCACATACTCTCATAGCCCAACAGATTAACACTTCCCAAAATGTCAAACCCTAATTTGCCCCTAAAATGAAAAGATAAACAAAGAATTGATGTACCTTCCAAGAGCGAACGCATTTGAGGGTAGAGAGATCCCAAACCCTAATTTGCCTGCTGTGGCTGGACGAGAAGAGGATGTTGTCGTTAGGGCTAAGAGAAAGAGCAGTGACGGGCTCAGAATCGCCTTCGATGGTGGCCTTGATGGAAGCGTTGGAAGAATCAACGAGTTTGATGGAGTCATCGCAGGCGCAGACGAGGAAGGTACCGTCAGATGACACGGCGAAGGGGCCGCCCGAGTAGAACTGCTGTAGAGATTGAGAACAACGGTAGCTCTTCCTGTAGCTCAGAGCCGCCATTGTTGCCGGGTTTGAGCTCAGACTTGAGAAAGGAGACGACTATCAATTGGGCAGGGAAGGGAGGAGAGTATGCGGTTCTCCTGGTAACTAATGTACGTCACTAGGGTTTAGGGTTTGAGACGGGGAACTGTGGCCGGGGTAATTTTTTTTTTTTTTTTTAATAGGAGGAGCCACAAAAGGTAATACTGATAGAACAGCAGGGCAAAATCAAACCTAAAATCTAATGTATTGAAGATATCAATTTTGACTATTAAATTATAACCTCATTAATAGTATTATATAAAATTGGGGTTGACTTTGTTTGAAAATTTTTATTTTACTTTTAATATGGGAGGATAATATTTGGAGCTCATGAAAATATAATCTTTGCCTAAATCTCTCCTCCTGCTTTGTGTTTTCCATATATTGCTTCACATGTAACTTGGTATTACAAGTTTCAAGATCACAGTAAGAATTGGTGTAAGTTACGGACGTTTAATAATTAATTTTTTTCTTTTAATCATATAAAATTTTTCAATGAAGAAGTAATAAAATGTTATGGATTTATAAAACTTTCTAATAATATTTTTTACAAATATTCAAAATGATTAAATCAATTTTCACATTTTAAAAAAACGTAAAATTGTGCTTGTCATATGACGGTACAAAAATGACATGAGACGAATAATTTTGATTATTTTTTAAAAATTGTAGATATAGAATTGTAGATATAGAATACTTACAATATTAAAGATCTTAAAGTATATATTAAAACTTTATTTATAATAAGATATAATACAAAATTGTAGATATAGAATACTTACAATATTTGTCAAAGAAATACAAAAACTTGCTTTAAAATTCTCAAATAAATCTTAGAGTACTCAAATGACCCGACATCTTTTGTTATATTCTATATCGGATGAAATCTAACTAATCGGTATTTACTTGTCGGGACTCGACATCTTCCGCTTAAGAATGCCTCCTTATTCTATATCAGATACATATGTTTCAACAATCATAAATGCATTTGGATGAGATATGCAAAGACAACTAAGGATCTTACTATGTGTTTAATAATTTTTATGTATCTTTTTCTGTTCAAGGAATAAGCTTTTTCTTCTAAATAAAGGAGCACATAATTGAGGCAGATTTGGAAAAAATTTAGAAACATAATTGAGACACCTAAAAATCTTTGCAATTGCTTTTTATTTTTTATTTCATTTGGGAATTTGTCAACCCACATAATAAGTGTAATAGTTCCTCGATAAATGTCATGTCCAAGAAATTTTATTTTTATTTGAAACTAATTTATTTTTGAAAATGAAACAGTTAATCTGTTTTTCTTAGTAATATGTAAGAATATTTATAAATGTTTAGAATGTTGATCAATGCTTTTAGAAAATACCAAGACATCGTCAATGTAAACAATAATAAAAGAGTTACATATATGGGTTAAAAATATCATTCATAATACTTTGTAATTCGAAAAGAGCATGTTAGTTCAAAAGAAAGGCCTCACATTCCATTAATAGTGCCCGAGTGGAACAATAAATGTTGTTTTGGAGTGATCAACTTCTGCTATTTGAATTTGGCGAAGTTGGATTTCATATCAAATTTTAAAAATATCTTGGCTTTAAATAATATTTAATAAATCTCTTTTATTAGAAAATTAGATACCGGATCCATTGAAGAACTTTGTTAAGTGGTTTGTAATTTATAACAAGTCTAAGAACTCCACGTTCCTTTTTCTAGAGTATTATTAACATAGAATGCAACATAACTCCGGGGAGATTTGGAAGGTTTTTGAGCTGCTTATCTAAAAGAGATTGAATTTCATTTTTAGAAGTTGGGCGAGCTTTGATAGGAATTTTATATTCATCAAAATCTTTTATATAAGGTAAAGAAACTGTATATTTCTTTCTTTCCCATACAACATTCGAAACATGAGAGCATACTTGTTTCTTTATAATTTGCCAAAGATCAAGAATTCTTTTTTGAATTGAAGGATTTTATAATTGTTCTTCGATCATGAGATAAGAAATTTCTTTTTGTAAATGGGCAATTTAAGTTTACTTATATTGTAAAAGAGATAACTCTCTTTACCTAGTAGAGGATAGAAATTTAAAAGAAATCGTTTACCCATAATGTCAATGTGTACTTAGGGATGACAACGAGGCGGGTTGGGGACGGGGGCGGGGCATATTCCCTGTCACATCCCTATCCCCGCTCAGCTCTCAACCCGCCGGTCCTCGCAACGTTCCCTGCTGTAGGAGAAAAATCCCTATTCCTGTCCCTGAATCCAATGGGGCCCCATTCCCAGCAGGGCCCGAACGACGATTTTTTCCTGTTTAAAATGGAACAGAAAACTTCATGCTTTTACAACAAACCTCAAGAAAGATTGAAACATAACTAAACAAAAGTTTAACAAATTTTTTACAATTTAATAAAAGTACACATTACGAATTACAACCAGATCAAAATTCAAAATTAACCACAACAAATCAAGAATAATACAAATCAAGATTAAGGCAAGAGTAACAAATCACCGGTCGCCAATGAGAGTGCGAGGATGCTAGGCTAGGTGTAACGCCCAAATAAAAAGAAATATTAAGCAAAAATATTTGATTAATATATGGTAACTTCATTTGCAGCTTGGTTATAAATTATATATTGTACTAGTTAGCTTACTTAATATATGTATTTATTTATAAGTTTGTTAGTTGATGGTCCGATTTAATTATAAATAATATTAGGAGTAAGCTTAGAAAATACTTATTTGGCTTACTATTTGTTTGGAATAAATAAATCTCAAATCATGATTACCAACCTAAAGTTTAAACATCCAAAATCTACTCATTCCTTACCAAAACCTCAACATTTAGGCCAAAAATCTGATTGATTGCTCCACTTTTCTTTGCCTACTGTTGCACCCTACATCTTTAGCCCTTAATTCTAAGTCTCCATCCTTCACAATCATTACTCACCTCCAAATCTGCTGTATAAATCAAACAGGATGCTTCAATTAGAAATGCTTGCTCATTTCTCATGCAAAACCCAACAGTCCCAAAGGAAACAGAGAGAGAGAGAGAGAGAGAGAGAGAGAACTAATGGGACTTCATCTTCTTCAATTCATTCATTTCAAGTTTTAACCTCCATTATTGAGCATCTTCATTAAGGATAGAGTCAAGAACAAGGTAGAGGGGTAGAAGGAAGGTTCAAGAACACAACAAATAACAAAAATCAAGCTCTAATAATCTTCATTAAGGTGAATTTTTTCTCCTCCCCACTGTATATTACTTTCTAACCGAAATGAATTTCGTAAGTGTACTTGTGGACCTATTTTGAATGCATGAAACTGTAAGAAATTGTTGGATGCTTGTATTTTGGAGAGGCTCATTGATATATAAACACCCCTAGACCCACCCTAGGAGTATTACATGCCAGGATTCCCGAGAGAAACCCCTAAGGCTGCTTAAGGTCTCAACTTGGGGTTAATAACCCTTTCTTAGCTTGGCGGAAACGCGGTTTTAGGTTTTCGACGGTTTTTCTGGAAATTTCGGCAGAGTTTCCTCTATAATATGGCTAATCCCATAGGCTTAAAGCCTTAACCCTGCACAAAATGCAATCTTAAACTCAACGAGCCACATGCTCGGAGTATTCACATAGAGATTTTACATTCATAATCAAACTTAAGTTCACATACACCGATCTTTACAAGTATGAAAACATAAAGTATAAAATAAGTCCAGAGAAGTCCTATCCGATGGTTCGCTTCCTCTAAAAGCCAAAAGCAACTCCGGGAGTCTTAACTTCGAACCTGAAATGTTGGTGAGGTCATGAGCTCACTAGCCCAGTGAATAACCCAAACCCAACCCCGGTTTCACTTTGCACATTAATTCATTAGCAAACACACGTAAGTTCACAATTCATTCATAACATGCGATTCAGATTATACATGCTTAAGACATGCGAGATTCTAAACTTACCAACTTGCCGAGCGACATATATGACATCAATTACTCATGAATTCAATCAAACATGCTTCATTCGTCTTTCTACGCAAGTAAGTCATAGAATCATTCATCATGTAAATCATATCTTAGTTCTTATCATATTCATTTCTTACGAAAACAGGATTCGTTCTTCTTCTTATTCTTCTTCTTGAGTTCAATCATGCACTTCATAAATCATTGGTTCTTTCTTGTTCGTCATGAATGATCATTCGTTTCTTCATATCATAATTCTTTTAAGTCTTCTTAGTTTCGAATGGAAAGAAGATTTATGCACTGCTCTAAAGACCCAGTTCCTGGAGCCAAAACAATTCGTGGGCTCGGTTCACGGAGGCATACAATTCGTGGCCTCGAGGCAAAACAATTTGTGGCCTCGAGGCAGCCTCCCATCCCTGAAGGACGCATACTGTCAATAATTCTTGGAAGCAATTCAATTCGTGGCTTCGGGTTGACAGACACTTCTATGGCCATAGTTTCAGAGGGTTCTTTAATTCATGGGGTCCTAGATCAGTAACACAATCCTTTCTCTCTTCTTTAGTTCTTTATGTTTCTTATCTTCTTATTAATTATACATAAGATACACTTAATTCATATAATTCATGATCAACGCTTTCATACGTAAAATCTGCGTAACTAATAATTCACATAAGCAAGTTCCAACTCAAGCACAATCAATTCATTTCACATACGCATGCTTAGGTCATTATCATCGATGTAATTCAGAATAAACGCATAATCACCTAAACATGTCAATTAGGATTCCTAATCAATGAACTCATCGTTTTCATGCTCGCGTAATATCGCGTATAAGTGGTTAATGGTTCTACAACTTTCCTTAATCGATATATATCTTTTAATCTAGCCATAAAGCTTCTTAAATCTCAGTTCTTAATTCAGTTACTCATTTAGTTCTGATTTTGCTCAAAACAGGACATTTTCACTTAAAATTGCATATCTCCCAATCTACTCATCCAATGCATACCAAATTTTACAGGAAATTCTCATAAATTATCAGGAAGCTGTAGTAAAAATTTCAGGAAATTCAGGCTACACATGAATTCACAGAAATTCAGACAGCATGCTTAATTCATAGAAATCTGCACATGAATCATGAAATTAACTTTATGATTTTTCTCCCTAATTCTGCTCAAGCTAATCTCATCCAATTCTCAATAATCATGCTCAATAGTACTTAAACATCACAAATTCAGAACTAATTATCACATAATCACAACATGCTCTTTGATTCGTGAGTTGCTAGTTTCAGTGAATTTAGACTTCTAACTTCTTCAATTAGCTTAGGGTTTCCAATTTCATACCTCGAATTCATGTTCAGTCCACCTAATTCATTTTATTTTAGAGGATGAATTCAGATTACTCACCTTAGATTCTTAGAGGTTCTAAGAATTCAGTTTTGGAAGGTTTTCGAATTAGTTTCAATTTCTGTTTCCCTTTCTTCCTCTCGGTTCCCCCTTCCTTCTTCTTCCTGGCGCCCACTGCTTCTACCCTCGCTTAAACTCTCGTTGCCTCCCTCTGCTCTGTTGTTTTCGGGTTCTCAAACCCCTAGCCTCGGTTCTGTTCGGTCTCGCCGGCTCCCTCTTCGAGCTCGCCGGCCGTGCAGGCACGCCGTGCTCCCTCTTCGAGCTCGCCGGCCGTGCAGGCACGCCGTGCTCCTCTGCCTCTCTGTCCCTGCGCTGGCTCTCGTCCTCTTCTCGCTTTCCTCTGCTTCTGCGTTCTTTCGTTCCCCTTTCTTCTTTTGCTCTGCTCAACCTCCCGAGCCCTCGCTCTCCCTTCGACTACCGTCGGCGGCGTCCTCGCCGTTAAGGCGGCCGCGGGCCGCTGGCTCTCGTGCTTCCTCCCTCTCTCGCTTTCCCTTGCTCCCTCTTGCTTTCCCCTGTCTCTGCTTCTTTCGTTTTCCTCTGCTCCTCCTCTTCTCGTTCTTTTCTTCAATCTTAGTCTCACTCTCTCTCCTCTTTTCCTACTTACACATAGTGGGCTTGGTGCCTAATTCCAATTGGACCCCAATGTCCTTCTTTAGTTAACCTTTGACAGCTCCTCCTCAAATGCCAGTAATCCCTTTTCATTTTCCTTTCTTTTTCTACTTTGGGCCTTGACAATTTGGGCCCAACTTCAATTTCTATGAGTCCAACTAAGCTAGCCCATGCTCGGGTTCGGTTCTCAGGTTTTAATTTCGACTCGGAAAAATTTTAATTCACTTAATTTAATAATTTCGAATTTTCCACTTAACTTTTAATAATTTAATTCATTAGCAAGCAAACACCTGAAATTTCGGGGTCTTACAATATATATGTTGGGAAAAATTTAGAAAAAGAGAATGGAAATATAGACATCACTATCTACTCAGCGGAACTTCTCTTTATTGTTGTGATTTTCATGCATGGATTTAAGTGTGTACCAAACATGTTTAGATCTTTGTGAAATTATGATTTTCTTGAGATTTCGAAGTATGCTAATAATTTATATTTATGACTGGTGATTTTAGTAAATAGTGAGAGGAAATTTTAGCTAGAACTGCTCAATTTACTTTTGCTAATCGGTTATCCTTGCATGAGTATTTAATGATTTCCCTTTAAGCTAAAATGTATTGTTATGACACTTAGAAGGTTGGAAAATTTCTGAAACAAACTTTTCATAGATATTCTACAAAATAAAAAAATGCATAATAAATAAATAAAATGGAGTTTAGGTGCTACTGCCATCCACCATGGGTATTCCCATGTCCGTGGGGCAGGCCGTGGTGGCCAGCAGTGGTAAAAATGGCCACAAATACCCACCACGAGTGCTCTTACAAGCCACAAGGAAGCCAGTGGTGGCCACCAACAGCCCCACTTGCTGCGGGGAGCTCCGTGGTGGTCTCTAGAGCCAACCATTGACCCCCACTGGCCGTGAAGAGGTCCATGGCGGCCTCCAACGCCAACCTTTGACCCCCACGAGCCGCGGACATGTCCCGAGGTACTCGTGAGCCTTGTAACTTGTATCGAGAAATGATGTAAGCCTTTGAAGTTGTAATACCTGCAATTGTATTTTGGGTGATTACATAAGTTGAATTAGTATATTAATTCTAATTAAATAAATTAGATCAATTCGTTAATTATATGCATGTTTATGTTTAAATATTTAATATTTTTCGTTGTGTATTAATGTTGAATGAAATAACTAAAGAGGATTAATAATTTAGAAAGGTAAACCGGAGTTAGACTTGGTAGAGTGGGCCCGGTTATTTAAATCGACATTTTCCTAATATTTCTACTTAGTTAAAAAGAAAAAAAGGGGAAAAAGGATGAAGAGGTGGATTTGGCCATTAGATAAGAAGAAAAGAGGAGGGGCAATGATGTGTTAATAGGAAAATTAGGATTAGTAGAAATAGGAAACATGGCAGCTTTTTGGGTCAAGCCACGTGGTAGAGAGAGAAAGAAAGAGGGAACCGACGAAAGGGGGTGAGAGAGGAGTAAAGGAGAAGCAAAGAGGGAAGAGACTCGGGGAAAGACACAGCAAAAAGAAGAAGCAGAAGGGGGAAAAGAAAAAGGGAACGCGAGACTGAGAGGGAGGACGAGAGCAAGAGACTGGAAAGGATAGAGAAGAAAAACAGGGAACCGAGAGAGCTGGAGAACAAGAACAGAAAGAGAGGAGAAATGAGTGCGATAGTACAGAGAGGAGGCCGGAGGTCGGCGTAGCGAGCAAAAGAACGACGACTGGCGAGCAAGGAAGGGGCGGCCAGCGAGCAGAGGACGACCGGCGGCCAGCGAACAAAAAGGACGGAAACAGAGACAAAAAGGACAAGGGTGAGACAGAGACAGAATGAGAGGAAAGTAGGAAAGCTGGAAGCCCAAATCGACTCCAAACCCTATAATTTGAGGTGGGTAATTCATTAAATTAATGGAAAGTAAAGCCTGAATAGATTTGTTGTTAAATTATCTTATTTGGTGGATTGGTTTAAGTTGTGAAATTAGATTGATATATATATATATATATATATATATATATATATATATATATGAATTGGGCAGAATAAGTTAGGTTGAGGATTGGTTGGTTTGAACGTTGATCTTTAATTGTTATTGATTTATGAATTTATAGGCTTGAGTTGGTATTCATGAAATTGGAGTGCTAAATTAGAATGTAGAGATTAACCTTGGGATAGTAGTAGGCAGATCGAAATATAAAGAAATTGTTGCAGATGCTTGTTTCGTTTAGTTGTAAGTAATTCCTAATTGAGGATAGGTTACTGTAAAGGATAACGAGTATGATTCCTGAATTTGATCTTAATTGTAGAAAAGTGAGTCATGAAGTGGAAATGAGAATTATATGGATGAATGAGTTCACAAAAACCAATAGTGAATTGGTTGTTAATATACATTCGGGGATTGGAGCTGTGAAAGAAAATTAGGAATAAACAGCTTTGAAATGAGTTGGAAAGGATATTTGTGATTTTGGGTAGCAAATAATTATTTTGTTGAGGTCAAACTCTATGGATTTCCAAAGCTTGCGTTTGAGAATATAATGGCATGAGGCATGGAAGGGAATGAAGAATTTATGATGATTGAAGTTTAATCAAGCGCTAAAAGTGATAAATGACTAATATTGAGTTGGAGTAAGGTTATCTTTTAATTGAGTATTGCTGGGACTTGAATGTGGATTCCATGAAGGGGAGTCGCCCTATAACCGATAGTGGAAATATGAGCATGGAGTTAATAGAATAGGTTGAATTGAACCAAAACCTGAAAAGTCGTACTTGAATTGAATATATATGCATGCTTTTTAACTTGAATTTATGAGTTCTATGAATTTGAGAAATGTATGTTAATTTGAATATGATTTACATACGTTCTGTTTATCTCTATTTACACGTTTGTATAGGCAAGTTCTGATTATGCGAAATCTATTCTTAATGTTTTTGAATAATCTTAGAAAATGATTGAGAATTGAATTCAAGTTGCGGGTTTTAGATAATAAATGAGTTTGATCTACAATGGTGTGATTCAATGGTTTATGTGGTTTAGTTGTGATTTGAATACTTTGAAATGTAAGTTGAGATGGTTTTGAATATTTGAAAGATCATGCCTTGAAATGAGTTTGAATTGAGTTGATTCTTGAGAAATGTGATGGGAATTCGGAAATGCGGTCTTTCCGGATGTCGCCTTTAAAGTAAATGTATTGATGTTGAATGGTTTTGAGAGCTAAGGAGTCTAGCACCGCAGGTCCGGTACTTCCTGATTAACTCTGTGCAGTCCGGGTTAACGGTGCTGGTACTAACGGAGGGCTTGGTTGTGTGGTTTGACCTTAGGATACCGTGCGGTCCGGTATTCCTTGACAAAAGTTCCTCCTTGACTTTAGTAGTTCTCGGGATTCGAAAAGGTCAAATTTGAGTTGCGGTTACCCAAGCGAAAAGGGTACTAATGTCTAGACAGTGACATGATGCTCGAGTATACTCTTTATTCAATTAGGAAATTGAATAATGGTTTACTTGTTTGGAAATGCTTTTATTCAATTAGAAAATTGACTAAGCTGTTTGATGTTTGAAATTACCTTTATTCAATTAGAGAATTGAATAATGGTTTGCGAAATGAGTTTGATTGAATTGCTATAAATTATTATGAAGCTACGAGTAAAATTTTCGGGAATTTCGGGCAACTCATGAAAGCACAATAATTCGGACAATTACTTGAACAATCTGCACCTAAATCATGAATTCAATTTTCTGATTTTTCTCACTAAACCTATTCAAGCTACTTTCATCAAATTCTCAATATAGAGCTCAACAATCATGCTCAACAATACTCAATCATCGTTAAATTCATGAATCGGACATATAATTCGCCACATGCTTTTCGGTTCGTGAGTTGCTAAATTCGTGAATTTAAATTCTTCAATTAACTTAGGGTTCCCAATTTCATGAATCAATTTCGAGTTTAATCCACCTAATTTGTTTTATCTTTAGAGGATGAATTTGAATTACTCACCTTAGATTCTTAGTGGTTCTAAGAATTTCGGTTTTGAAGGATTGAATTTCGAATTTGAATTGGGGTTTACTTCTTTTTCTTCCGTTCGATTTCCCCTTTCTTTTTCTACCTCTCGGTTTGCCTATCCTTTGTCCTAGCTCTGGTTTGCCCTCAATCGTTTACCATCCCTGTTCATACTTTCTTCCTCTGCCATGTTACAGTGCCCCGCTCGGCCTCGTTTTCTCGCTGTTTGGGGGTCTTGTTCTTTCGCCTCTCGTTCAATCTCTTGCTTTCTTATTCCTTCTTCTTCCTTCTTCTTTCTCGGTCTCGATTCCTTGCTACTCTCTATCTCCTGTTCTCGCTTTTGGTTTGGTTCTCATCTTTTCACTCCCTCAAGCTCTCGCGTCCGATTCTACTTCGAGATTCTCGAATATCTCGTTCTCGCTCTCGACTCTCACTCTTCCTTTCAATCTCACGTTCTCCTAGTCTCTCGCCATTGTTATGGCTTTTCCTTTTCTCTGCTCTCGTTTCTCTCCTTCTTTGGTTTCTCCTCCGGCTCCCTCGAGATTCCTCGGCCTCTTTTCTTGGCTCCCGTTTCCTTTGCTTCCTCGGACTCCCAATTCCTCTCTTATTCCTTGTTTTTGGTTTATCCTTAATTCTCTCTCTCTCTCTCTCCTTCCTTTCAACACCTATTGAATTTTGGTGTTTAAACCTTATTGGACCCCAACTCACCTCTCTCTACTTTTTGGACAACACTTCCTGTCATTGCTAGTAATGACTCTTCCGTTTGTCAAAAAACAATTAATATACCGTGTTATATGTATATTTTTTCTTTGGTTTCATTTTCTGTTTTGGGATTATTCAATAAATTGGGCCCGAAACATTTTAGTGAGGCCCATTTTTTGTTAGTTCATGCTCGGGTTTCAATTCTCGAATTTAAATTTTGACTCGAAAGAAATTATAATTCATCTTAATTTAATAATTTTGAATTTTTGACTTAAATTTTAATAGCTTAATTCATTACTAAGCAAGCACATTAAATTTTCGGGTATTACATATGTGCGTGATGTTGTTGAATAACGCAAGTTGCTAATGTGTATTCTATATGTTTCTATCGATTGTAAGTTGTAATTTAGTTCATGTAGTTGTATAGGCATGTCCTAGGCCAATTAGATTGTTTTAAGTTTTAAATGCACATTGGTTGGGCTTCGGTGTGTGGTCGTTGAGTTGTGTACTGCGAGTGTGTGGCTCGTTGAGTTATGTGGTGGTTTTTATGTAGGGTTTTAAGGCTTTGAGCCTAGCGGGTAAACCATATTACAGATAGAGTTTACGAGATAGAACTCTGCCGAAATTGTAAAATCACCTTTATTATATTGAGTTGAGTTTAGAAAACCAAACCGACACCTTAATTAGCCTTGAGAATTTCTTTTGAGGAACTCGGCGATGTAATACTCCTAGGGTGGGTTTCGGGGTGTTGAAGAAGTATAGTTTGGGGCCTCAACTAATGATTTAATTAACATACATATAAAGGAATGAGGGGAATAATAACCATAATGAAAATTGAGAAATTAATGCCTTGGGTTTGAGTACTTTACCAGGTACAAAATGTAGGAAGGTGAAATGAAATTATATTCCGGCCTATAGGCAACGACTTTCACTCCTCGACCATGAGTCCTTCCGGGTGGTAAATTTATTTATATGCGTGAGTGGTTTCGAATCCCTGTACCGTGGTACGTTAGGTCGGTTCACAAGTGTCAAAATACAAAATTCAAGAATGTGACTTATTTCGGCTCGTGCGCAATGGTGTAGGAACCACGGCCGTCCCCGACCCACCGAGCTTCCCCACTTGTGTCGGATCTCTTTTTTATTTATTTTTTTAAGGGATTGATTTTGAAGATGATTTTAGAAAGTCGATTTTTGAATGTGCGTATGAACTTTTATTAAGATTCCCGAATTTTATTAAATCAAGTTGAAATGAATTAAATCGGATTTGATTGACGATTTTATTAATCATTTTATTTTAGTAATTATTTTAGAAGTCTCGGGATCTTATTTTATAATTAAGGACCAAATGATATTAGGGTTATGATTCCGCAGTGGGGCTTCGGAGGGCAGATTAGTGTGAAAACACCAATGCGGACTGCCGCCACCACCACCACCACCCCACGGTGCTGGTCGTAGCCTGCACCAAGGGAAGGCGGGCGCCGGCCGAGGCCATGGCTGGTGGAACCAACCTCGGTCTCGCCCTATGGGCGAGATCCGAGATCCTAACGCCATTTTTTACTGCAACCGAAAACGAGCAAGATGCGAATTTACGTAGAATAAAGCATAAAACAAGGGAGTCGCCAGTCATTTTTTAAGAGAGAAAAAAACTAACAAAACTAAATTTGCTCTTCCAATCTTAGCACGGAAAGCTAATACTGAAAGACGTTAAAAGATGATTCCATCGGTCTTGAACCGAGAATCGAATTCGCGGGCGAGGTACGAAACGTAAGGACAAACTCTTTTGTTCCCCCTTCCGAAGACAATCGTTACTAGTTTGAGTAATATGTTAATAAAGATGTAAGAAAGCAAGCATATAACATGCGAAACAAAATTAAAGCAACCAAACGTTGATAAGGAAAACGATAAAGAAAGCGATAAAAGAAAGAAAAACGGGAAATAAAAGATTACATCGGTCGGGAGGAAATTAAAACGATTACATCTCTTACACCACAGTAAAGCAAATAAAACAGAAATAAATATAACCGTTTGAAGGCTGAAATATGGCTCTTAGGTTGTCCCACCTTGTTGATCCGGATCTCCTCACTAGATCTCTTAATGTAACGGTGACAATCCGAAGAAAAGGGCTAGTTTTACGAATTGTATCTAGGGTATGGTAGTGATCGAGTGAATGGGTGCCCGGAGATCGGAATAATTGAATATTCTTTAACTCTTTGCACGGATTCAATGGTAGTAAGTAGAAAAGATGAATGTTCAAGATCAATTTTGGCGGAGTAACGTTTAGATGAGAGTATTACGGTTATCTTTCACGACAGTGATGCTAAGGCGGGAAGCCTTATAGGAATGAGAACCATACATCTCTATTTATAGGAGAGGACCTAGGTCACAAATGACCTAGGGTTTTCCTCCATTCGATCGTCCAAACAGTGAAATAAAACCGGATCGGAAGATGATAAAACCGGATAGAATCGGTTAAAGGGAGAAGGTGGGTACCGGCCAACCGGACCCTCCTACGGTTTCGTGCTCTGGTTGTATCTCCGAGGACTCTCCAAGCTCAAAACGCAGCATTCCACCATGCTTTTAGAAGGCGGGCGCCGGCCACGACGTCGTTTAGCGGGGAAAGCTTCTAGCCTCGTGTGGGCTGTCTAGTGAAGCTCAAAACGTAGCACTTTAATGCTCCTAATCATGAAATGCAACGCTTTAATGTCGTCTTCGGGTCTTCGACTCCTTGTCTAACTTGGACAAAAGTAGAATGTAGTATTTTGTACTTGGAATTTTCCAGGCACACATCATGGGACTCCACAATCTCTAAAGGCTCGGCCCGAGTCGGGTCCGAAAGAAAAGAGGATTTGTGGATCGACCCAAGGCAAAAGGCTATTTAAGTGGTGTGGGGGTTCTTTGTGGTTTCTTGGATTATATTGCACCAATCGATCACGATTCGAAATCCAAATCCGCAAATAGGACTCGAGATTATCATCATGTGGCCTAAAAAACAAAACACGAATTAACGACATAAAGGACGACACTTTTTAGGTGTCTACGAGTTAGCCACCACTTTGACTGAGTCTATAAAGATGAAGGTTCAAAGTAGATACTAAAGGGTACTTGCCTCGATTTCTATAAGACATTATGTGATACTTGGAATTGGTTGTAGTCAAACCCGAACTCCAAAGTGAGACCTGAACTTGATCGCAATGCATGAGTTCGAAGTTAGGTAAAAGGATCCTAAGCTTAGCTTAATCAAAGCCTCGAAGCTTGGCATGTTTCGATGATGAAACTTCAATCGTCTTTTGATCCGAAGTTTGGCTAAATAATCTATTTGTGCTAGCATCCTTGTTAGTGTATAATTGAATTGACAAAAGATCGGTGTTTTTACCTAGATAATTCGAGTCAAAACATACCGATAAAACCATTTCGAAAAAGCTGATTGGTGGGCTTAGAAGCTCCCACTTTCATGCATAAGGGACGAAAATCACGTGCTCTAAGAGGACAAAGCTACTCGGACTAAGGAAGTGGGCTAGGCCGCAAAGCCGTCGCCGATTGGACTCCTCGGTGCCTCGTGGCGGCGCCGACCAGCCTTTGGTAGGCGTGGCCCCAGCCGTGGCTGACCGGATTCCTTTGGTTCCCCATTAATTGCTTGACCCTTGTTTTATATGTTTGGATGCCTTGATCGATTTGCCTATAAAAGCGGTGCATGATGTGTTTTATTTTGTACACCAATTCATCATCTTACTCTTGTTCTCCTCTTTCATTTCCTTACTTTGCTTCTTCTTGAAAACTAGTTGGTTCTCAAGAATTCTTTGTCTTCGAATGCCTAGAAGAAAGGCTCATCCTGTAGGAAGAACTAGAGGTGAGAGTCTTACCCAAGACTCCTTCCTCGAGCACGAATGACATCCGAAAAATGAATGGAATACAAGTGATCTTCTAGTTGAAGTTAAAAGCCATGTTTCTTCACTTGCCATCTCCACTTCGGTAAGCTAATTGGCTTAAACCTCTTCATTTGCTCATTTAGAGTGAAGCTTTAACCAAAATCTTGTTGGATTTAGTCTTGCGGAAAGGCTCAATTCGAAGCATTGGAGCCATCCCAAAGTTTATGGAGACTCGTGAGAGGATGCGCTTTCCTCTCGTGAACGTCATGTATAATGCTTGGGTTTGGACCTCTTTGCACCGGTTTACGCCATCTTATTGATAGAAGGGAGAGGGATCCTATTAGAGCCATTAGTGAACGCTTTTGGGATACCACCAACACATTCCATCTTCCTTTTGGTGAGATGACAATAACTCCCTTTGATTTCATTGTTTTATCCGGTTTAGGCTTTTCGAGGGAACTTCTAACTTATGAACGGAGTTTGTACAAAAATCGTGACTACCTCTATCATCTTTTCGGCCCCCTAGCAAACATATTTCCACATAATAATTATTCCAAATATACCATTCTTTATGAGGCTTTTGGGAATGAAGTTTTCTGTCCTTAACATTCTCCTCAACAACGGTGAGGGTCGTGCTTACTCTTCTCTTGAGCATGGTCCTCTTTTCGGATCGAGCTGCCAAGAATGTTCACTATTTGGTGAACCTAGAGGATCTTGATAGAATAAAGGAGCTCAATTGGGGTGCTTCCTTATATACTTGCCTTATTGGGGGCCTCCGTGCCGATGTGTTGCATACAAGGGCGTAACCGGATTCCACCAATTATCTTTCTTTAAACGGCTTATGGAAGATCATTGAGGTATGCTCAAAATTTTCTTTCTTTAATATTTACTTTTCATCTCGTGTGGATCAAAAGTTTTACTTGATTTGTCAAAATGTAGGCTGTGGTTGTATGAATATTTTCCACATCTCTCTCTCAGCTCAACGAATCGGTCCGTGTTCCCGGCGTCCATATGATGGGCTAGAGTAGATCTTGAGTAGACACTTCAATATTGCGTCTAACGGTTGTTTTCGCCCTATATTTCGATCCACAACGTCGGGATGGACTACTTTTCGAGCCAAAGGATCTAAGCACAATGTTCACATTGGAACGACTCCTTTTCGAGTGACTCGGACTAACCGTTACAATTGCTAGTAAAGCTCTCAAGTCCAAAATCGGTCTCAACGGCTACTCGCCCTACTAAGTATAAATAGAAGCCTTCCTACAAGACTTGAAGATTGATGAATCCATTGTTGAACACTCACTTAATTCATACTCTCTTAATATTTAGCTTACAACTCCACTCTTAAGTTTTTACTTCCTAAGTTGTAAAGAGAAAAGTCTTGTAACCGCTCTTACATTTTCAATTCTCTGTTAAATCCCTCGACCGAGTCTGTAAAGTTTAACTCAACTCAATTGTCCCCTATCTATAAAGGTTACATCGGTTAGGAAATATTAGATTAGATAAGAGAATTTCCGAGTCTAAGAAGCTCGTAATTGAATTGTATGAGGGAGCAAATCCGTAAGGGTCGAGTCCTTGTATTTTGTGGATTCAAAATAGTGGGTTTGACTTAGTGTTTGGATTAGCACTATCCATGGTTTTCTGCCCCATGAGGGTTTCCACGTATTTTTGTGTCTTGTATGTTTCGAGTCCAATCTAAACTCATAATTGTTTTCTATGTATTTGCTTTGCGGAAAACTTTGTCAATTTGCAAATTTTTTTAATCACCCTATTCATCACCCCTAGGGTGGCTTAACCTCTCCCAGAGCAAACTTTCAATTGATATAAGAGCCTACCCTTTCAAAAGGATCTCATAATCCAAAGATATAGAGATCGGATGGCTCTTAATTATGGAAAGTTCGATGAAAGAAGATGTTTCACTAAACCACCCAAGTTCAAGTGTTCAAACTTCACACACTAGAAGAAGATAATGGAGTGCTTCATCCAGGATTATAATGAGGAGGTCTAGCACATCATCTCCAATGGCAACTATACTCCCATGAAGATGGAAGGAACAACACCTGTACCCAAGGTGAAGTATGAGTTAACCACTGAAGAAACAAGTTTAATAATATGATATATTAATTTCTTTAAAATGACTTTTGTTACTAATTTAATTATTTCATTAATTTCTCCACATAATCAGGATGTGACAATCTAATTATTTCGTTAATCTAGAGGTTCGTGCAAATTCATTCCTCATAAAATATTTCCACTTCCATCTTATGGTAGTTTCCAGGTTAGAATAGGCTTGGTTTCCTTTTAGGATTTAGTCTATATTTATTTCATTCAAATTTTTATCCTATTTCGATTTTCTTTTCATTTTCAGATCTGTTATCTTAGTTCACCAATTGCATGGGTTCAATTTTGTTAATTCGAGGTAAGGACTTGTGATTGTAACTTTGAAATTACATGAAGTTGGTTCATTTTTGTGGTATGCAATCTGTGAATTTGTTTTCACACTTTTTTTTTTTAACTATTCTGAGTGTTTGAGTGGAAACTCTGCCCTATCTTTAATGGCGGTGTAATTGAGCAATGAGCACAATCGGTGCAGTTTAGTGTATATTAAGCAAGCACTCAACCTGGTGGAGATAATAGTCTGGCAGCTGCTAATGGGAGAAAAACAGAGATATGCACTTAAACAAGATGCAAGCGGTGGAAGTAAAGAGGAAAGCAGACAAACACATTGCAAAACAATTTTGGACGGACGGTGCAACAATTTGGCACAAAATCTAAGAGAAACTCTCCTGTTTACTTTAGAGTACATGATATAGTAAATGATAGAAAGGATCAGTTTCAAACACAACTTTTTCAATATCTCTTATCCAAAAAAAAGTTTTTCTGACAGCGAATATGAAATGGAGTTTGAATTTTTATCTTGTTGCATCTCCTTGATCCGCATATCCTCGATTCAATCTTTAAGTCTTTTATTAAATGGATAAATTTACATATGCATGAAACTTAGAGAGAATTCAAATTTTGGTCTTTCTTCAATATTTTCAACATTATTCTGATGAATAAAACTAAGAGGATTTCTCCACGCTTTCTCTCTTAGAATTTTTCCTTTTTCTATTTTTTTCGATGATAAAAGAATGAAAAGAATTTGTCTCTACTTTCTCTCTCTAGGAGCTTTCTTATTTGCCTTAATTTAAGCCGTAGTCATTTCTTTACACCAAGGGTTTTTATTTAAGCATACTCAAGTTGTTTAGAGAAGTTTCATTCTTATTTACCTTAAAAAAGGATATTTAAATTTTATAATATGAATTATGAGATTTAGAAACCACTAATCCTACCTTTAAAAATTTCCCCAAGTACTCTAAACTTTGGACCTATCTATTATTAATAATTAAAACTTTGGACCTATTTATTATTAATAATCCAAACTTTAGAAAACTATCCAATAATAAGTTGGAATAGGGCAATCAGGCCTATTTTTTTTTTAAAATTTATGTTTATTGAAAATAAATAAGTATGATACATGATAGCATAATTGATGATAAAATATCCTAAGATTCATATGTTTCCGCTAGTCTTGTCTACGTTAGTTAAGTTTAATTGATAAATCTATAAAAATTATTGTTAGAAACCTAGATTCATAACCCACCTAAATCAATCTTGTGTTTTAGCATAATCCTTATGTTAAGAGAAACTGGCCGGACTAGCCCGGTCGAACCAGTCAGAATGTGAATCGTACTCTTTAGCGGTCGGGTTAATGATTTGGCTCATTCAGACAATTGAATCAGAAAAATCGGTCTAAACTAGGTGAGTCGATTCGATCAACTCACTTGAGCCGCCTTGATCTGAAGTTCGACCGTGATTTTGCATCTTTGTATATAAAATAAATTTTCTGCCTCTCTATCTCCTCTTTTGAACCCTCTACCTCGCGCCCCGGTGACTAGCTGGCCAGCTGGTGGTGCTCGTCTGTCTGCCCTCTCTCTCTTGCGCTGGGCTTTAGTCATTGAGTTTTAGAAGAACGTAACATGATGATATTTAGAGGAGAGAGAGAGGTTGTAGCTATGGGTGCTTTAGAGGAGAGAGAAACGTGAGAGGAGAGAGATGTGAGAATATTTAGAGGAGAGAGAGAGGTTGTAGAAATTGTAGCTTTAGAAGAGAGAAAAGGGATTGTAAGAATGGTAACTTTAGAGTGGGGGAGAGAGAGAGGTTATAGAAATGGTAGAGTGACATAAGAGGAGAGACATGTAATGATATTTAGAGGGGATAGAGAGAGGGGTTGTGTAGCATATAGCAATGAGAGCTTTAGAGGAGAAAGAGAGAGAGTGAGGCCTGATGATATTTAAAGGAGGGAGAGAGAGAGGTTGTAGCATGTAGCAATGGAGTGGAGGGGGAGAGAGAGAGGTTCTAGCATGTAGCAATGGAGCTTTGAAGGAGAAAGAAGAGAGAGAGGCCTGATGATATTTAGAGGAGGGAGAGAGAAAGGTTGTTGCATGTAGCAATGGGAGCTTTAGAGGAGAGAGAGAGAGAAACACCTGATGATATTTAGAGGTAGAGAGAGAGGTTTTCGCATGTAGCAATAGGAGCTTTTAGAGGAGAGAGAGAGAGAAAGAAACACCTGATGATATTTAGAGGAGGTAGAGAGAGAGGTTGTGCTCTAGCAGTATGAAGGGGTTTAAAAGCAACTATGATTTTTCTTTTTCAAGTGACAAAAAGACTAAAGATATTATAGTTTGAATGGGCTCTTTAAACAAGACCCGCAATTTTTTTATAAATATGGGTTAAGTTGGGTTTGTTTTTACTCAAATATATATATCAAGGTTTGACCAGTCTAACTCGATTCAACCATCAGCGGATCAACCGGTCTAATCCAAGCTAAATGATCCTACCGGTCAAATCATTAATCCAATTTGCTGATTGGGTTGATTACCGGGCAGGTTCTCTCAACATAGCATAACCCACCTACATCAACCTTTGTGCTTCTCTAAATTACAAGGAAAAAAAAAGTATAGATCAAATCAAATTGAGAAACTAAAATTCCTAAATTTTTAGACTAGAACTAAACAAAGTTGAAATAAAACAATGTTTTCAAGTCTTGATAAAAAAATAAACACCTCTATTTTAACTCGTACTTTTTTTCTTGAGGTAGAGTTTATATTATCTTCAAAAATATTTAAAAAACTTACAGACCATATCAATCACAACAAAATATCTGCACAAAAAATTTTCTTTGTAAAATTATTTTTTCAAATAACAATATAATTTTGACTTTTTTATTTTGGTTCAGAAAGGACTAGAACAAAATGTTTATCTAGATACTTGCTTTCTCTAACGTAATAGATAGTCAATAGTTCTTAAATTTAAGGTTTAGTTGAACCAGTCTTTCTAGAATATTTACAGTTTAAGGGTAAAATTGTTATATCAAACTTCCCTTCCTTCAACACCTGCCTAATGACGAAACTTTGAAAGTGTAAATTTGAATTTGAATTTGAATAATATTCTTAACAAACTGATAACAGAAACACTAACGTAATATTTGGTTATTTATAGGGTGTGTTTAGTTGAGGGAAAATATTTTTCGGAAAATTATCATTCTATTTTCCGGCGTTTGGTAATATAAGTGGTGGATAAATATTTTATGAGGAAAATAATTTCCCTCAATTAAGGGAAAATAAATTGTCTTTATGAGCAAGGAAGTTAATTTTCATTTGCCTTAATAAAGAGAAAATAAAGTCTTATCAATGAGAGTTCAAATTCTAAACTTCTCTTACTTTACCACTTTCAGTTTCTTTTTTCAAGTTTTGTTATTATCTTTTTCCCTTTTATGTTGTAAAGTTCATAAATGAATTTTTTTTACATTATTTTTTTAATTTTTATTATTTCATATATGGAAAAGTTTGATAATAGGGAGATGTACAAACTTATCAAATTTAGATGCTCAATATATATATATATATATATATATATATATATATATATATATTGTAACGACCCCTCCCTAAGGAAATAATTAATCTTAAGTACATTAAAAATTAGCTCGAGCGCGTGCATTTCAAATTTCAAATATTTTCATATTACTCATGTGTATATACGTATGTGTATATATATATATAAATATATATGTCAATGTTGTTTAAAATGCAGGAACCGGATGATGACAACGACGACGCATGAATATATTTTATAAATTTTCATGACTCATAAGATAATTAACATTATTATGTAGCTAATTTATTTTGAGTTCTAAAAATCCTTAAACAAATGAAATTAATATAATTTTTGTAAACTTAATATTACTAAAAATAAAATTCTTAGATTAAGATAAGTTTAATGAGAAAAATAACAATAAGTTTAGAAGATTAAGAAAATATAAGGGTGAGTAAGTTGGAGTAAGAAAGCTTGCTGAAGATTTGGGCCCGGAAAATTTAAGGAACCAGGTCGACCAGAGTGAGAGAGGAAGCAAGAGGAGTATAAATACTTAAGAAACCCTAAAACTTTCATTTTTCTCCTAAGCCTAATTATGGATAACTCACGAAACCCTCTCCTCCTCTCTCTACCACCGATGCCCCCTCTGCGTCCTTCCTGTTTCGCCGCCAACCGACAGCACCGGCGGCCCTCCGGCCACGCCGACAGCCACCGCCGGCTAGCCACCAGCACCATCAACATCACCTTCATCGATCCCTTCATCAAACACCCAAAAAACCCATCCTTTCTTTCGCTTGCCTCCACCGTCTCCCTCTTCCCGTTCATATCGGCCACCGGAGACGCCACCCCAACACCACCGACAACCACCGTCACCTTCTTCCGCCCTACGGTCATCGTCCCAGCCATCAAACACCAGCCCACCGCCGGCTATACTCCTGTTCTGCGCCTATTTCGCCTCGGTTTTGCCCGGTTGGTCACGGTTTCTTCGGCCTCCAACCCCTGTCCGGCCTCAGCTGCCTTACGTCGGTCACCGGCGCCGCTCATTACCATCGACCACTTGCTCAGACCGCAGCCTCCTGCTCCGTTCGATCCAACCCTCCGATCCTCAAACCACCACCCTCAACCACCTCAAAACCCCTCAAAAATTAACCCCGTTTCCTTTGGTCCTAGGGTAATTTTTCAGCTTTTGATTTAATTTGTTAGAGTAAATTTCGGTTTCGATTCGTTTAATTAAATTCTTAGGTTAATTTTTCAGATTCGATTCGTTTAATTTTAAGCATTTAAGTTGTAATCGGTTATGTTTCTTTTGTTCTGTTAGAGATTAAAATTGAATCATGGGTTGTTGTGACTGATTCATGGAATTTGAGAGGATTTGGTGATAATTGATGACATTTGGATGTACTGAAATTAAAAACAAATCATGGACAATCCCTGTATGAAGGGTAATTATGGACAACTCGCTGGATAAAGGACATTCGGAAGTGATTCTGAGTCAAGAATTACTTTTGGTTAGTCAAATAATTATTTGACCTAATGAGAGATTAATGATGATTTTTGATTACGGGGAGTAAGTGAACCTGGAGTATGAGGATTAACACTTTTAGACCCTTACAAAACAAAATAAGGTTAGAAAGTGGTGCATAAAAATATGAATAAAGGAGATAAATGTTCAATATATCATTTAGAAGAAAACTATGTATATTTGAGGTTACCTCATGTATATTTATAAATGGATACATATATTTATATATGTGCTTAGAAGAGAGTCATATATATATATATATATATATATACTTTAAAGTTGCTATAAATTTATATATATATATATATATATATATATATATATATATATGCATACGATTATATATGCATAGTAAAATAAGATAAATAAATCGTGTGAATCAAGAACCTCATTAGTATTCCTTAGTAAAAGCTAACTTTATTAATTTTCATTTCAAGCATGTTTGAAATAATTTAATAAATAAATAAGTCATAAAAATTCAGTTTATTAATAAAACTCCTATGTCCTTAATTAAGGTCATCAAACACCAGCGTCGTGCGTTCATCCGGATTCCGCCCGAAAGAAAAAGGAGGAACGTCGGCAAGGTACGTTCATTGATCGTGCCCTTCAATGTTTTATTTATAAATTAAGGCCGGATATGGCCGACATCAACAACAATAAAGAATTGTTTGCAAATAATATTTGCCATCATTAATATGGACCCGCACATCAAGTGCCATTATTTGGTACGCCCAATATCCAGGTTGGTAACCCGTAACGGTTAACCGCCATCAACCGGAGTATCCAATCGGTCCGGGTGTGTGCACATGAGGAACCATTCGAGATAATTAATTAGCAACAGCTTTACATGATTCACTCTCCCTCATTTACAAATGAATTGAAATGCATGCGCTCAACTCAACTATTTCCTAACTTTTATTTTACTCGCATGATAGTGAACGTATTGAGTTTCGACTCACATTGCGAAAATATTTTTCTTGTTTTGTTTTAGGTAAGAATAGTGAAGACGGCAGGTCATAGAAGAACCGTGCTCGAGGCTTAGAGACTCGGCTTGCCATGATAGCCTTTTGGAGACTAGTACATAAGTGTCATGGGTTAATAACTAGTAAATGTTGGGTTACCGCGTACTTTTGTTCGGCTTTTGTACATATTATAGTCTCCTTTTGTTGTTGACTGTTAAACGAGTAATCTAAGTCGAATAGTTAGTATCCGACTCTCGTGAGCCTTGCCCTTTCCGCTGGTAAAGGCGGCGGTGACGCTTCTAATCCTTTCTCCATTGCGCTAATCACTGGTTAGCGGGTTGCTTAGCCTAAACTAGTGATTATGGGTTGGGGCGTTACGGATGTGGTATCGAGCCTAGGTTTAAGATATCATTGCGAGCCATATAGGAATCCTTAAGAGTCAAGTTAGGTTTAGAAGATTTTGGTGCTTTGGTATTTGATTATAGAACGAGGAGTCTCGCTAACAGAATGAGTAAATCCAAGCAAATCTATTTGTTTTGTAGAATGTCTCAAGGTACGAGCAACAACCAGCCCGAGAATAGTGGCTATGAAGGGACAATGAGAGATTTGGGCATCGGTCTCGATGAAATACCTGCTACCTCACAAGCGAGAAAGTAACCGACCCCGGTTGTTGCCTTTACGCAATCAAACTCACAAGAAAACGCCAACCCTGCGTATTGGGAAATCTGGTTCAAGAATTACCGAGGAGGGTCCCTGTCCCTACGGCCCCACCCGAACCTTCCAAGAGTACGGAGAAATTGGCATATAGGAAAAGGAACCCCAAGGTTTATAATGGCAAAATTGACCCGGTGGAATTAGAAGAATGGATCGGGAACTTGGAGAAAATTTTCATGATCCTCGAGGTACCTGAAGACAAGAAGGTAGTCATAGGAACCTTTTATCTGTCCTGGGAAGCGGACATATGGTGGAACACAATTAGAGAAAGATGCCAAGGACCCGAGTTTACCTGGCCCAAATTTTTGGAGGAACTTAGGGCTCGATTTTACCCCGCTTCGGTCCAACGTCGAAGGAGAAGGAATTTTAGAATTAAGGATGACAGAGGGCATGTCGGTGATGCAATACACCGCGAAGTTTAATGAGTTGGCTCGGTTCGCCCAAGACTTTGTGTCTACGGAGAGGATGAAAATGTTAAGATATAAAGAAGGTTTGGCCCTGTTCATACGAGCATCAACTAGCTGGGCAACCAATTAAGAGTACCCAGGAATTGTATGAGAGAGGCGCAGAGGTTGAAAGGATAAAGACCGAGCTAAGAGCTCGGAGTACAGGAGGTTCCAAACGAAAATGGAATGATAAGGGAAATCAAAGTCAAGGTGGAGATAATGTGGCAAGAAAGGCGAACTCTAGCCAAGCTAAAAACTCTGCACCTACTAGCCGCGAACCGTGTGAGAAGTGTGGCAGGACCAACCATACAACAATAGAGTGCAGAGTTGGCACAAATAAATGCAATTGGTGTGGAAGTACGGAGCATCGAGTACTCAACTGTCCTAGGAGGTAGAAGGCCGTGGAAAAGGGAACAAGTAAAACTATTACCTAACCTATGTACAGGACCTACTTCGCCTATTCCTCGTTAACGCAGTCGTGTATATGTTATGAATAAAAGGATGCAGCCGCCTCGGGTACGGTAGTTTCGGAACTCTCTTTTTAAATTCAAAGCCAATTTATGCGTTATTTGATTACTGAGCTTCGCATTCATTTGTGTCAACTCATGTTGCATCTCAACTCAATTTAGAAGCACATAAAGCCTGGACCATATATCAAATCACTTTACCTAATGGTCAAGTGGTAGAATGTTCATTTTCTTACAAGGAAGTTCCTTTAACTATAGTCGGAGAAGACTTTCCAACCAATCTTATCCAGTTTGATCTAGTTAACTTTGAAATAATTTTAGGAATGGATTGGTTGTCGAAATATGGGGCCAAAATCAATTGTGATGAACGAAAGGTGATATTAAAAAGTAGGCAAAGAGGAGATGTGTGTTTTTATGGAGATGAGAATAAAATGGCATGCTCCCTCGTATCTTTGACCAATGCAGCAAAACTTTTAAAAGGGGATGCCAAGGTTATTGGTGTTATACTATTGAAGAAAAGGAGGAAAAGGTGAGACTTGAGGATATTCCAGTGATAAATGAATTCCCGATGTTTTCCCCGAAGAACTTCCAGGATTGCCGCCTCGAGAGAAGTGGATTTTGAGGTAGAATTATATCCGAAGCTCGACCAATTTCTAAAGCACCCTATAGAATGGCCCCAACAGAGTTGAAAGAATTGAAAAATCAATTGGAAGAACTTATGGAGAAGGGATTTATCGGATCAAGTACTTCACCTTGGGAGCGCCGATGTTATTTGTGAAGAAAAAGGATGGTACCTTGCGGTTATGTATCGATTATAGGGAGTTGAATAAACTTACGGTCAAGAATAAATATCCTTTACCCCGGATTGACGATTTATTCGATCAATTACAAGGTGCGTAAATGTTTTCAAAGATAGACTTGAGGTCCGGATACCATCAACTTAGAATAAGGAGTGAAGATATACCCAAAACTGCGTTTCGAACTAGGTATGGCCATTATGAGTTTGTTGTCATGCCTTTTGGGTTAACTAATGCACTCGCTAAGTTCATGGATCCGATGAATCGGATTTTCAGACCTTATCCGGACAAATTTGTGATTGTTTTCATTGATGATATATTGGTGTACTCGAAGAATAAAGAAGAACATGCCCATCATTTGAGGATAGTATTACAAGTCTTACGGGAACACCGGTTATATGCCAAGTTACAAAAGTGTGAGTTCCGGTTAAATGAAGTGACATTTTTAGGTCATGTGGTATCTCAGGAAGGGATAAAGGTAGACCCGCATAAGATACAAGCAAGTGACCGAATGGCCCGAACCAACCAATGTTACCGAGGTGAGAAGTTTTCTAGGGTTAGCTGGATACTATCGAAGATTTGTAAATGACTTTTCAAAACTAGCCCCGCCTATGACTAACCTCTTAAAGAAAACCACCAAATTTGAATGGTCTAGTGAGTGTGAAAAAGCATTCCAAACCTTGAAGGGTAAGCCGACTACGGCCCCGGTCCCGACCCTCCCTGAAGAAGGCAAGGAATATACCATCTATAGTGATGCTTCGAAGAACGGATTAGGTTGTGTATTGATGCAAGATGGTAAAGTGGTAGCATATGCTTCTCGGCAGCTAAAACCATATGAAGGAAATTACCCTACTCATGATTTAGAATTGGTCTGCAGCTTGTGTTTGCCTTGAAAATTTGGAGACATTATTTATATGGAATATCTTGTAAGGTATATACCGATCATCAAAGCTTGAAATACGTGTTCACTCAAAAAGAGCTTAATTTGAGGCAAAGGAGATGGTTGGAACTGTGAAAGGATTATGATTTGGAGATTCAATATCATCCAGGTAAAGCTAACGTTGTAGCCGACGCCTTGAGTAGAAAAACTCAACATAATGTGAATACCTTGATTATCACCCAACCAATCCTTATTCAAGAGTTACACAGAGTAGGAATTGAGATCACCCGACACCAAGGAGACAAAGGGGTTCCGAGCTTTTAGAAGTCGACCATCAATTACAGATGAAATCAAGAGAGGACGAAGAAAGATGAGAACTTGGTGAGGATTGAGCGGAACATTGAAAAGGGTAAATTCCCGTGGTTCACCATACATGAAGACGGAACTTTGAGGTTTCAAAATCGTTTGTGTGTGCCCGATCAAGGGGAGATTAAAAAGAAGATCTTAGATGAGTCTCATATGACTTTATATTCTGTCCATCCTGGGGAACAAAAATGTATATAGATCTAAAGAAGAATTTCTGGTGGCCCAACATGAAACGAGAAATTCCAAGATATGTGGATAGGTGCCTTACATGTCAAAGAGTGAAGGCAGAGCATCAATGCCCGGTAGGCGAGTTAAGGCCCTTGGAGATTCCAACCTGGAAATGGGATTCTATATCAATGGATTTCATTGTAGGACTCCCTCCATCTCGCCACCAGGAAAAATGCTATTTGGACGATAGTTGATCGTCTTACCAAGTCCGCACACTTCATACCAGCTTAGTGACAATTGGAGTGTGGACAAATTAGCTCAGCTATACTTGAAAGAGATTGTCAGACTCCATGGAATACCCAAGGATATAGTCTCCGATAGAGACACTCGATTCCAATCTCGATTTTGGGAAGCCTTATAGCAAGCTTTTGGGACTAAATTGAACTTTAGTAGCTCATACCATCCGAGAGACGGATGGTCAAACCGAAAGAGTTAACCAAATTCTAGAAGATATGTTACGGGCTTGTATCCTTAACTTCCAAGGAAAATGGGAGGAATATCTTGCCCTGATTGAGTTCTCATACAACAATAGCTATCAGGCCACAATAAAAATGGCCCCATTTGAAGCCCTCTATGGAAGAAAATGTAGAACCCCCTTGTGTTGGAGCGATTTAGATGAGACGCTCACAATAGGACCAGAGTTGATACAAGATACTACCGAGACAAGTGAGAGTAATACAACAACGAATCGAGAAGCTCGAGTAGACAAAAGAGCTATGGAGATCGACTGGAGGAAACCTTTAGAGTTTCGGTGGGGGATATGGTCTTCCTCAAGGTATCCCCAATGAAAGGAATCAAAAGATTCGGAATCGAGGGCAAATTAAGCCCTAGATACATTGGGCCATATGAGATAATTCGAATTTGAACCCCGTGACCTACAAATTATCTTTACCAATCGATCCGGAGCATATCCATGATGTCTTTCATATATCTCAACTTCGGAAGTACATATCCGACCCAAGCCACATCATAGAGGTGGAACCAGTGGAAATTGCGCAAAATTTAACACGTGAGGAATATCCGGTCCAAATCTTGGATCGGAGGATTAAACAGACTCCGTACTAAAATTATTCCACCGGTCAAGGTCTTATAGTCGAATCACACCTCAACCGAAGCCACTTGGGAAACCGAAGAAGATATGAGAAACCAATATCCACACTTATTCTAAGGTAACATCTATATCATTTTGCATGCAAGTTTCGAGGACGAAACTTAATGCAAGGGGGAAGACTGTAACGACCCCTCCCTAAGGAAATAATTAATCTTAAGTACCTTAAAAATTAGCTCGAGCGCGTGCATTTCAAATTTCAAATATTTTCATATTACTCATATGTATATACGTATGTGTATATATATATAAATATATATGTCAATGTTGTTTAAAATGCAGGAACCGGATGATGACAACGACGACGCATGAATATATTTTATAAATTTTCATGACTCATAAGATAATTAACATTATTATGTAGCTAATTTATTTTGAATTCTAAAAATCCTTAAACAAATGAAATTAATATAATTTTTGTAAACTTAATATTACTAAAAATAAAATTCTTAGATTAAGATAAGTTTAATGAGAAAAATAACAATAAGTTTAGAAAATTAAGAAAATATGAGGGTGAGTAAGTTGGAGTAAGAAAGCTTGCTGAAGATTTTTGCCCAGAAAATTTAAGGAACCGGTCAGCCCAGTGAGAGAGGAAGCAAGAGGAGTATAAATACTTAAGAAACCCTAAAACTTTCATTTTTCTCCTAAGCCTAATTACGGATAACTCACGAAACCCTCTCCTCCTCTCTCTACCACCGACGCCCTCTCTCCGTCCTTCCTGTTTCGCCGCCAACCGACAAGCACCGGCGGCCCTCCGGCCACGCCGACAGCCACCGCCGGCTAGCCACCAGCACCATCAACATCACCTTCATCGATCCCTTCATCAAACACCCAAAAACCCATCCTTTCTTTCGCTTGCCTCCACCGTCTCCCTCTTCCCGTTCATCTCAGCCACCGGAGACGCCACCCCAACACCACCAACAACCACTCGTCACCTTCTTCCGCCCTACAGTCATCGTCCCAGCCATCAAACGCCAGCCCACCACCGGCTATACTCCCGTTCTGCGCCTATTTCGCCTCGGTTTTGCCCGGTTGGTCACGGTTTCTTCGGCCTCCAACCCCTGTCCGGCCTCGGCCGCCTTCGTCGGTCACCGGCACCGCTCACTACCATCGACCATCGCTCCGACCGCAGCCGCCTGCTCCGTTCGACCAACCCTCCGATCCTCAAACCACCACCCTCAACCACCTCAAAACCCCTCAAAAATTAACCCCGTTTCCTTTGGTCCTAGGGTAATTTTTCAGCTTTTGATTTAATTTGTTAGAGTAAATTTCGGTTTCGGTTCGTTTAATTAAATTCTTAGGTTAATTTTTCAGATTCGATTCGTTTAATTTTAAGCATTTAAGTTGTAATCGGTTATGTTTCTTTTGTTCGTTAGAGATTAAAATTGAATCATGGGTTGTTGTGACTGATTCATGGAATTTGAGAGGATTTGGTGATAATTGATGACATTTGGATGTACTCGAAATTAAAAACAAATCATGGACAATCCCCGTATGAAGGGTAATTATGGACAACTCGCTGGATAAAGGACATTCAGGAAATGATTCCGAGTCAAGAATTACTTTTGGTTAGTCAAATAATTATTTGACCTAATGAGAGATTGATGATGATTTTTGATTCTGGGAGTAAGTGAACCTGGAGCATGAGGATTAACACTTTTAGACCCTCACAAAACAAAATAAGGTTAGAAAGTGGTGCATAAAAATATGAATAAATGAGATAAATGTTCAATATATCATTTAGAAGAAAACTATGTATATTTGAGGTTACCTCATGTATATATATAAATGGATACATATATTTATATATGTGCTTAGAAGAGAGTCATATATATATATATATATACTTTAAAGTTGCTATAAATAGATATATATAGATATATATATATATATATATATATATATATATATATATATATATATATATATATATATATATATATATATATATATATATATATATATATATATATATATATATATATATATATATGCATACGATTATATATGCATAGTAAAATAAGATAAATAAATCGTGTGAATCAAGAACCTCATTAGTATTCCTTAGTAAAAGCTAACTTTATTAATTTTCATTTCAAGCATGTTTGAAATAATTTAATAAATAAATAAGTCATAAAAATTCAGTTTATTAATAAAACTCCTATGTCCTTAATTAAGGTCATCAAACACCAACGTCGTGCGTTCATCCGAATTCCGCCCGTAAAGAAAAAGGAGGAACGTCGGCAAGGTACGTTCATTGATCGTGCACTTCAATGTTTTATTTATAAATCAAGGCCGGATATGGCCGACATCAACAACAATAAAGAATTGTTTGCAAATAATATTTGCCATCATTAATATGGACCCGCCCATCAAGTGCCATTATTTGGTACGCCCAATATCCAGAGTTGGTAACCCCGTAACGGTTAACCGCCTTCAACCGGACTATCCGATCGGTCCGGTGTGTGCACATGCGTTTAGGGGAAACCCGATGATCGTAAAGGAACCATTCGAGATAATTAATTAGCAACAGCTTTACATGATTCACTCTCCCTCATTTACAAATGAATTGAAATGCATGCGCTCAACTCAACTATTTCCTAACTTTTATTTTACTCGCATGATAGTGAACGTATTGAGTTTCGACTCACATTGCGAAAATATTTTTTCTTGTTTTGTTTTAGGTAAGAATAGTGAAGACGGCAGTCATAGAAGAACCGTGCTCGAGGCTTAGAGACTCGGCTCGCCATGATAACCTTTTGGAGACTAGTACATAAGTGTCATGGGTTAAGAACTAGTAAATGTTGGGTTACCGCGTACTTTTGTTCGGCTTTTGTACATATTATAGTCTCCTTTTGTTGTTAACCGTTAAATAGAGTAATCTAAGTCGAATAGTTAGTATCTCGACTCTCGTGAGCCTTGCCCTTTCCGGTGGTAAGGGCGGCGGTGACACTTGTAACCCTTTCTCCGCTGCGCTAATTATCGGTTAGCGGGTTGCTTAGCCTAAACTAGTGATTATGGGTTGGGGGCGTTACATATATATATATATATATATATATATATATATATATATATATATATATATTTGGGTTTTGAAATTAAATTAGTTATTTACCTTTTCTTTTCATATTTATGGGGCTTTTATTTGGTTGATTTTTGCATTTAAGTAGCTATTTTAAAAAATTATTTTTTCCTACCAAACAAAGGAAAATGTGAATAAAAAATAATTTTTCTCGGAAATTCATTTTCCATGAAAAATAATTTCCTCAGAAATTTTCCCCTCAATCAAACACACCTATAATGTAATCAAATTTATAATTGTGCTTCCATCAACTTATTTGATAGTATTATATTATTGGAATCACAAAACTACCTTGTAATTATGACCCTACTTCATAGACTATGCAATCATAATTACATTTGCGTTATATTGCCGTAACATTACATACAACCAAATATTGCACAAGTATTAGAAATGAAATCACGACATTTTGTGAACATGCTAGTTTTTTGCACTTCATAACCAATACATTTGGTTCTTTTACCAGTACCAAACAATTGCCCGTTCACATCCCTTAATCAACACACTTCATTCATAAAGCCATACTAATTTTATATGTACTGCGAGCTACCGGGGAAAGAAAAAAAAAAACTGGTGGAAAGAAAATTACAGTCAGTCCATTTAAGCTGCCTCCCAACAAATATCAAGGATTCTTCGAAAGTTCCCTACTTAGCTGAATCATCCCTGTAAAGAATTGAATTCAAAACAGAGTGTATTAGCGTACTGAACAACAAATCTCGATAGCTATAACCCAAAAGAAGAACAAATTAGAATTAAAAAACACAGAGGTTGCTTAATTTCACCATCTGCTAAGTATGAACAAAGTCATAATAATATTGAGAGATGGCAAATTAATCATTCATATTATGCATAGGCTAAATCCGTTCAATCAGAAAAAACTGCTTAATTATGCAGTATGGCTTCGTCTAATTTGGGCCATTTTGGGTTAAATTAACGTCAACTAGCTTGTGAGTAATGTGTCGGATGGAGTCGATAGCATATTGGAATGGATCGGTTGTCTAAATCACTTGCAATTATTGCTATCTGGTTAAACATATTTAGTAAACAGGCCAGGTGACATATCGCAAACTCATAGGTAAAAGCTCACAGGTAGTTTCAATCTTTCACCATGACAAAGATACCATATTCCCGGAGCATATGGAGGTAACAGCGAGTCGTTATGCTACTACAAGCAGTTGGGCAATAAGATATATTACCCCTATTAATCATGCAAAAAAGCAGTCGCACGCATGATTTGACAGACAACAACAGAACAAATCATGGGTACAAAGGAAAGTTGGTCCTTACTGGTAAAGTGAAGATGATACATCCTTAATTTTCTTAGCATCAGCACCAACTACTTCAGCAGCCTTCTTACCATTTTTAAAGAAGTGGAGAGTTGGCTACAGAAAGCATAAAAAGAAGCACATCAAAAGAGAGAGAACAGGACAAAAATATCTGGCAAACAGGAGCCACCCATTCAAGATACTGGTATTACCATTACCAGAAACATTTACTGCTCACAGTAACAAGGCCTAGTTTTTTATTATGCTTGAACCGGGGGGTCGCTCAAGCGTTAGCTAATAAAACATATGGTCCACTACAGGTATCATCAGCATGGGAGACGCAATTCTTTGATTCAGAAAAGTCAAAAAGCAATGCCAGCTATATTCCTCCAAGACATGAGGATAACATGAACCATCAAGCAATTCTTGAGAGTATGATCCTGAAACATTCAGCATGCAGCACCACAAGTTTACACTATAGGAAAAAGAAAAAGTAGCCTAGCAAATTAAAAAACTAGAAAAACAAATATCAAATAAAATCCCCATAACCTTCAAAAAATAATTACATAATTAGGGGCAGATATGCCATATGACTTCTGTCTGACATAAGCATCCTTTCTTTCTCTTTAATATGTTGATAAGATAACAATGTGTGCACCTGTATTTCTAGCAACAGTCTTAGACTCAGACTAAGGCCACATCCACATTGGAGAAGCATAACATAGATGAGCATGCGGAACTCAACACTGTTCCCAAAATTTTGTATGTTTCTAGATAAAATGAAGGGTCAGGTATCCATACCTACATAGTATCATCTGTTTGAGAAGGCTAGTTGAGGCAAACTAGAAAGTATGAGTCACTAATCCGACATCAAAGGAGATATCACGTATGTAATGGCCTTGGAACAATTATAATTCTACCAAACCTTGAAAGAACTATTTCCTCACATACATATGGTAAAAAATTAATCATATATACATACATACATATATATATATATATATATATATATATATATATATATATATATATATATAAAATATACATATTAAAAGTTGGGTAGACCTCTATATGAATGACACATAGGACGCTTAGTTGGAATACTACTTAATGTAAGGTGCTTAATTATGAGGGATTTAAATTAATGTAGCAATGATGTATTCAATTCAATTCAATAAAAATACTGATTAATAATTGGTCAAATTACATCTTTTAAAACTAATTTATTTTATTAAAAAGAAGTTACTTTTCATTTTGCAAGAGATGTCGAGAAATTGAAAATGCTTATTCAAGCAATTACATGATTATTAATGTCTAAGAAAATATTGTGTTAAATGAGAGAAAATGAAATTGTGATCATCATGAATGTGAGTTTAGAGAAAAAAATATATTGATTTTTATCTTCAAAACCTAATTTATTTTACTTTTATTAAATATATAAAACATCATTTTGAGCTAAAATATTGCCTACAAACTATTTCTTTACCCTTTACACAAGGTTATATTGTTTAAATTGGAATTTTTTTTTTTTTTGGATGGCCACTTTGGGCTAAAATATTAAATTGCTATATTCTATTAAATATATATTGTTACAAAACTTTTTGCACAAATATATTTTAGCATTTTGATATTATAGAACCTTTTTTTCCACTTTGGGCTTGGATTAAAGCAATGACAATATTATATTACACTAATGGTTTCACAAAATTATTACCAAATTAGTTGGTTTCGTTACAAAAATATAAAGGTTGTTACCTAAATTCAATACATTTGTCAATTATAATATTCCTTAGGCGTTTCTTGCCTTATATTACGCACTAACATAATAATATCTCTCTTGGAGTATTTTTTTAACCTCATAGTTAGTTTTACATTTAATTCTTTTAGAAAATTCTTATGTATAAATTTATTGTTCAACAAATGCGTAAACTCAATCGTTGATGTTCCCCAGTAAAGTACAATAATGCAAACCATAAATTTCGTAAAGTAATATATGCATTAGTTATGAATATTGCATGAGTTTGATATATTTTATTAATGCATTACAATGTATCTTAAACCCTAACGATATTTTTGTTTCCATCAATTAGTAGTATAAATTGGTATTTCTAGATTTTCATATAGCAAAAATAAGTTTGACATATTTTTTAATTTATTTGACATTGGAGTTTCAAAATACTATATGTTTACGATTTCCCATTAATAAACCAATTCTATACTATATTTTATATGTATTTCACACAAAATTCTATAAGAGTTTGTGCTTTACACATCATGGTTCTCATAGTTAGTCTTTTACTTATTTGTCTTCATTCTACACTATGGTGAGATTTTAATTGTGCCTCTTTTTAAAAATTTTATGTTGCATATGAATTCACAAACAATAAGATATGTTATAAAAATTTCAAAAAAAATAACATACCAGTTTAAAAGCTACAATTTTATAAATATATAAGATTATTCAATAAAAATAGTAGATAATGTTCAACAATTATAAAAGCATCCATATTTTTTAAAATTTAATTAACATAATTATTTTTAATTTCTTATAGATACACCAAAAAAACAACAAATAGATTATCGATTTATATTCTGATTATAATAATCTAAAGTCGTTAATATTCATGCTTCTCATTTTACATTTGTTTTTTCTTAATCGACATAATTTTATCATAAATTGTAGGATAGTATGTATGCATTTCATCCACTTGCATATATGTTTAATACATTAATTTTTTTAAAAACAAATTAGAAAATTATGCAATCTTTAAAAAATAAGATAAATAAATATTATACATTAAGAATAACACCAACAGTGAAACACATGGGCTAAAAACTAGTTACTAGAAAAGCCTAGTTGAATGAAAGAGCTGCAGATTCTAGTCAATTTGTCACAAGTCAAACAGTAAAACAGCATGCTTAAGAAGTCTGTAATCCAAAAACAAGTATAGCCCTCATAGGTTCAATTCAACTCCAATGTTTTTGACAAGAACACAAGCGAAATAATTAGGAAGGATGTAAAAGAAGGACAGTGTAGATGAAAGAATAGAGCATGCTTTAATGATAACTCCAATGCTCAATAAGGGCGTAGAAGAAGGAAGTGGAAACTTCTGTTAATCGCTTTAAGGATAAGATTCTCAAGACTCTCTACTTTTGGGATAGTGGCAATTTCTGCCAATCTTCTTTTGATATTGTAGATTTTGTGAATAGTCTACATTTCGGTTGTACATAGTCCTTTTGTAGGATTCTTGCTTTGCATCTATCTTTTTCATTTATATTTATATATATTTTTTGATTTTAAAAAAAAACAAGAATTAGAGCATGATTCCAAACCAATGAATACAAAGATCTGACAGAAAGTAACTGGTGTGACAGCTAAAGTGAATCTAAAGAGATGAGAAGAAAAACATACCAACCCAAGACACTTATAGCACGAATTCTCAAACACAGAAGAAATGTTGATCAAATTTAATATTTAATACACCTCACGCGAGGAAACGCCCTTGAACAAGTAGAGCACTCACTTTCCATGTGCACGTTCACCGGTTAGAACTGCAACGTCTGTAAGGTATCCCCTATAACCTGTACCCACTGCAAGTGGGCCCTGGGCATACTTCTACTTCTGACCAGGATCACACAGGGGAAAAACCACCTACATATCATGCAAGCCTTCTCACCCTCACTTAGCTAGCCTCTCTTTTTATTTTTATTTTTATTTTTTCGTTCTTCTGGTTTGGGAAAGTAGTGGCAGACCATCACTATTGTAGGAATACGCTGCCAAAACTCCACAATATTTTCACTTGGTTCATCAATAAGGGCTCTTTCAATTCCCAAAAGTTGCAATCAAAACGGGTAGCAGGGTTATTCGATTTCCATTCCGGTGTGTCACAGGCTTACTAAAGTCCCAACGAGAGAAGTACTAGTTCAATAGTAACTTGTGGTCAAATTTTTTTAAAAAAGGAGGCTCAAGCTCAAAGGAAAGGCAACTATGCTTCTGAGGAAGTAAAATGACAGTATAAGTGCAACCACATGAGAACCTATTTAAGTCCTGAAACAAGGAAACAAGAAAGAGTACTTACCACAGAAAATATATTTAACTTGCTCAATGCAGATCCACCTCCCACCTACGAATATCCAAATAACATTTAGTGTAGCAAGTCTTATGTGCAACAAAGTTAGAGGTCACAAGGAGAAAAGATTTCCAAGCTAGATCAACCTGGAAAAGATTGGGCATATCAATAATTTCATCATTATCTCCCAGAAAGAAACCTAAAGGACCAATATTAAGCACTGGTTACCAAATCCCAAAACATGAGAAAATAAGTAAATCAGTTGTATTGACAAATAAACTTGATCTTGATACTTAATCTCTTACAGAGTAATGAGTTCCACATACACAAATATTCAGAGAAGCTTTAGTACATGCGAAACAACAAATCTAGATCTTGTCTTGGATTGCTCAGACTACAAAAGAGAAAGCCAGTACTGGCAAGTGGAAAATTACAAGATCAAGAATAAATGGGTCACTCAATCCGTTAGTATTAGGATTTTCCCATAATGTCAGAATTATCATTTCATATTTTCTACAACTTTGTTTATTTAGGTCATACTTGCATATTTGCTGGCAATATTTCATGAGGCAAGTAGCATTACGGCTATCTTGGGTTTGCTAGATTATTTTTACCTTTCTCATGTTGTTCGGAATTTGGTATTAGAGTTGATATTGTGTGACCTAAAGACAACCCTTTTGGACTAAGCTTGACTGTTAAGCACTCTGATTGACAATTATAGGGCCGTCATTGACATATTGCAATGCATACCCCATACCTATTGCCACCTGCTACCAAACCATGATGCTGCAGCATCAAAGCTAAACCCGAGTCCACTATTCTTCCAATGGCGAAACTCACCACTACCCCCCCAAAAAAAAAATCACAATCAACCCATTAAATTTATCCAAACTTCAGTCCATGCCATATTACTTACAACTCGACTAAAAGTCCCTAAATAACTGCAAGAGAAATCATAATTATGCTCTGCGGAGACCCTGATCTGTGTGAACTGCTGATCTGAAAATTAATTAGAGTTATTTCCCAAGAGAATCTTCTAAGACTTGGGGGTGGGGGATTACAGGGACCTTCCATAATAGATCAAAGCATGGATGAATGACTTCCCAAGGGAGAAAATCTCTTTTGATAAATCCTTTCCTTCAAAGGTTTCTCTGTGAAGGCTTTCATCTTATGGTAGAGCCTGGAGATTGATTCTTCTCAGTTCAAGCTCAGCTTCTCAATAGATCAAAGAATGGATATTTCAATTGCTATTATCATTTAACAAGAAAATATGACAAACCAAGCCAAAACAAGAATAGCATATTCCAAGTCTACCATTAGCTTATAAGTCTCCAAAAGTGAATTAGCAGGCATACATAAGATCTTGTAAGCTGCAATGTTGCATGCTGTATATACAGAAGGTTTTTCTGATAACAGCTATCAATACTTATGGCACGACCCCTCATTTGCAAGAGTATATTTGAATTATGATAATCGATGCCTACAAGAAGACTTCATGGCAAACCTACATTATGTCACCCGTACAGTAGGTTCAAACTTCAAAGTTCATCTTCATCTCTTCATGTTCTCGTTACTGTCAATATAACTTCATCCCCATAAAAACTCTTGGCTAAATTATCAATAGAAATAAAGTTTGTGCCATTGATCAATGGATTATCTATAATAGCAAACAATAATTACGTATCCTAGAATATGTTCCAGGGTGCTCCCTTTCATAGAAGCATAATGTCATCCCCAACAAAATCCTAATCACGTTATTGTTGCATAACCACAGCACATATAACATATTCACATGTCACTATAGTCTAGAACATTGAGAAGATACCTCATCGATGTCAATCTTGTAAAATTTTACGTTGGGAAAACTTTCACTCAGTTTCTTGATTTCCGGCCATATAAATCGACCTGCAAAACATACTCAGAAAACAGGTCTAATTGCGTAAGCACTTGAAAAACAGCACTTCACTATCCTAGAAAAATGTCTTGGCTTTCCGAAATAGAGAGAGATCTAAGAAGACAAATTGAAAGGAGGGCATGATGAAAATATGAAGAGCGAAATACAACAAATTTAGTAAAAAGGATGATTGTAATTAAAACAGAAATAGTAGCATTGTCCCAAGATACACATATTTCAAACAGCACATGCATATTAATGAAATAAGGACATTATTAGCCAACTTACATGGGCCACACCAAACTGCTGTGAAGTAGAAGACGGCTGGTGAAGATTCCTCTAGAAAAGAAGTAAATTTTATTAGGGTTCTCATGGACTCATAACTAATATACTTTTTACATGGACTCAACTGCAAACTGTTGAGCCAGATATTACATCCAAGTGCTAAAGTCAGCTAAGTGTCAAATCACATCTCCCATTGTATAGGGCTCATTACTGATCATTCAAGTAGAAAATAGAACACGAATGACATAGCTCAAACAGTCAGATATGTTGAACAAAGGGACAAGCATATGGTAGTACACGCAACTACCTTGGGCCTTTTTCAGAGAGTCATTTAGCTGGTTCTCTGAGTTGACTAGCACCATATTAGAAGGAAGCTCTACCACCAACAAGAAACAAAAGCAGGGTTAGAACCCAGGAAAAGGGGGGTGAGAGAGATAAACAACATTTAAGAATGGTAATAACTGAGCAATAGCTTCAATACAGAATAATGTAATAACCAAAGACAGTCTTAAATTATTATTTTGCGAAGTAGTTAGTTGCAGTTCACTTATTTTCTTGCCAGTTCAGCAGCTAATCTATTACGTTTGTTACAAGGCTAGGAATGTCTACAATTACAAGTTCAGTATATATGGTAATTGATTATCAGAACATAGACACAACATTTCTCATCTCCACTCACTCTCCCTGTGCTTTCTCTCTCTGAAATTCAGTAGAATTCATCAAATCTAACATAGTATCAGAGTATTTCAGCCACAATTCCAGGTGGGTCTTCCTCTTATGTCACTTTCTTTTATTTTGTTTCTCTGATTTGTACACAAGCTTTTCATCTTATCATCATTTCTTGATTGTTTCTTTCTACATCAACTCAATTTCTTTCATTCTTAATCATCCTCAAAATTGCTCCAATTGTACACACACTTCAATTTGATGCACTCCAATCTTCATCATGATCGTAATTCCAAACAAAAGCAACATAGTGAACGAAAATAACAATCAGCTATTTTCTGCATCCATTCAATAACTCTGGTATGCAGCTACGGTTCTTCGAGCAATTTCAATGCTTACTGCACTATCAGCATTCAGCAAACAGCAAAATGACATAAAATTGATTATGTTCCGCAATCAAGAATGGAATAAATACACCGCATGTTTACAGTTATTGTCCACTAAAAAAACAAAAACCCTAAATTCATCCTACAGTCCACCGTTATTTTCAAAACTACAGCACCAAGCTCAACACGAAATTGCTGTGAAACCCTAGAAATTTTCATACGACCGCGAAGTAAGGAACCAACCTGAATCAGAAGAAAAGCTTCTGAACCCAGTGAAATGGGACGAGGCGAAAGAAGCGGCCACAGGAACTGTGAGAGAGGAAAGCGGGACAGAGGGAGTAAACTGGGGCAGTATGTTTCGAAGGGGAGAAATCAGAGATGAGAGAGAAATCGGACAGAGTTGCTGATGAAGAAGAGGAAGAGGGCGTTGGCTATGGCGACGGTGACGACGAAGTAGAGTCGTACGAAGAGCTGAAAATCTCGACATTGATGACCTTCTTTCCTTTGCGATTTCAGCGGTAGCACTTGCTCACTGATGGTGAGGGTTTGGTCAGGTTTTTGGCGGCGAAGCAGAGACACGAACGGACAACATAACCGGAGAAAGATGGAAAAACCAACATTTAAAACATAAAAATAAAAAAACTGCTACTATAGTTTTCACTAGAGATACTAATAGAGGTCTTGGATTATAACAACACCTTCTTTTATCAAAAGTACAAGGCACGGCCGTGCATACGTTATATAATATCCTTAAATCTATAAATAAGCCACGCTGAATTGCTACTTTCTAAAGCCCAATTCCTAATTACACTCGAAGATAAATATTTCTCTAATTGGTGTCCAAATCATATTGAAGATAAATCTTGTGATTCCTTGTCTTCGCTATTAATTTCTCTACTTCCCAAACCCTAATTCACGCCCAATCGAGTAGCAATTGATGGATTCTGAAGATAATAGAATTGTTGAAATAGAGCTATTATCGATTGAAGAATTACAATTATTAAAGGTTCAACAAGAACCCGAACTCGCTAAATTAGAAGTTGAACAACAACTCGAACTCGATGCAATGGAAGAAGAAATTGAAGAAGGAGAACTACAACAATTTATCTCAACTACAGGTGAAGGTACGTATGATTTATGCTAAATATATGAGTTATTAGAAACACGCTGAAGTTATATTGTTGTGTAACTTGTGTTAATTTGTTAGTTTTCATATTGTTGCACGTTACATGTTTGATAAAATTCCTTAAAAATAATATTCTTAAAAGTTAAATCACGAGGTATGAAAAGATCCTATAATTTTTACAAAAGATAACACTAATTTGCTGATAAAGATACACTTCTAAACCATTAAAGGTACACTAGATTAACAAACAATATAAACGACTAATAACGATATTTACCTATTCAAGTTGTTCTATTTTATTTCTCTTATAAGTTATTAACCTAAATTGCGGATGCTCAAAATCAAAATCTTACTAAAAAATTATATGAAGAGAATGTTGAATCTAAATTAATGGGGAAAACGGTCAACTCTAAGCAAGAAGCATATGATCCGTATAACAATTATGGTTTAATGGTGGGATTCAACATCCGCCACCACAATAATAAACCTAGAACAGATGGCATTAGTATAACTATGAAGAGGTATTGTTGTGCGAAATAAGGAAGTAAGAGACAATGTGGGAAAAATGAAGAAGAAGGTGACAAAAGGGCATATGTCAAGAAAGTCACACGAGTTGATTGCAAAACAATGGTTTAGTTCTCGGTAGATAGAAATGGTGTGTGGACTGTCTTGAGATATGATAAGCCGCATAATCATCCATTTTGCAATGTGAACAAACGTCACTTTATGAAATCTTAACGAAAAGTTACTAGTGCTGAATTAGAGTTATTGAAACTAATGAAATCATGTAGAATAAAAGTTTACGATACCGTGAAATTATTGAACAAGGAGGTAGGAGGTTCACCTACCCTCGGGTTTTCCATCGAGATGCACATAATATGCTTGCTGTAGATAAAAGAAAGCACTTTGATGGTACTCGATAGTAACACTTTAATGGGAATATTGAGGAAAAGGAAGGTTGAGGATGTCAACTTTTACTTTGACTTTGAACTTGGTGAAGGATCAAGTCTCACTAGCATTTTTGGAGGGATAGCATGATGAGAGAAGATTATGATCTCTTTGGACATGTGAATATATTTGACACCACATACAGGACCAACAAATACGACATGATATGTGCGCACCGTTTGTTGGAATAAACCATCACAATAAGAATATAATGCTTGGATGTGGGTTTATTTTGAATGAAAGGATAGAGTCATTTATCTAGCTTTTTCAAACTTTCTTGGAATCAATGGGTGGAAAGCATCCTAAGACTATAATGATAGACCAAACACCTTATATTGCCGATGCTATCGAGTGATATTTCCACTAGCAAATCACATACCGTGTGTGTGGCATATTATTAAAAAGTCAAATAATCATATAAGAATGTTGAGATGTCGGAGAATTTCACGGACAAATTCAACCATGTGCTCATGGATTGTGATATTGAAGAAGAATTTAATCATTATTGGACTAGGTAAGAGCTTCATTGTAGCTTCTTTTCCAATTAATTAATTTTGTTTTCTTAATGTAAAAAAGATACCCTGCAAAGGACTAAAAGTTTACTGCAGAATAAAATTGATACCTCGCAAATAGAGTAAAAGTTCACTATATAAGACTATTTTGAAATGATTCCTTAGAACACATTCATATAGAAAGGATTCCCTAAATTTGAGTAAAAATACCCCGCAAGTTTGTAAAGGATCAACAAAAACATTTGCCTTATCACCACTCACCGAATCCTTTTGTTTTCTTTTGATTTTCCTAGGTTGACTACAGAATACAATTGTGCTGAAAATGATTGACTCAAGAAGCTTCATAGAAGTAGACATCATTGGTCTTCGACTTTTGGTAAAGATTTTTTTTCCTGGGGCACCTTATCTTCCCGGAGGGTCAAATCAACTAATTGCTCAATTTCTTGCAGACTTCAAGCAACTACCGACCTTTCTGAATTTTATAATAAATTTCTTGATGTTGTAGCTGAGTGGAGAAGTAAAGAGAATGGAAAAGACTATGATTCTTGGGATGGACGACCGGAAACCTGTTTTGCCCATGTACATCTATCGATTCACGCAATGAAGTGTATACGGCTGAAGTGTATCATATTTTTCAGCAAGAGTACAAAAAGGAGTATCTTGTGCACAGAGCCAAAACGCTTCATGTTTAATATATAGAGTATGGAGGGAACATGTTGATGAATTTTCCCACATTGTTAACATCAATTGGGTCAATGAAACGACTTCTTGTACATGCAAAAATTTGAAGAGATGGGAATTTCGTGCTTCCATATCTTGAGGATATTTAACATGTATTGTGTCAAGAAGATACCTAAGAAATATATATTAGATAGATGGAGGAAAAACATCAAGGCTTAGGAAGGTGATAATAATGCAAGATGTTTCAACAAATCTACCAGACACTTCTTCACCGAGTTTGGCGGTTGCAAGCACTCGCGAAAATTTAGTATCCTTATAATTGCATCTACCACAAATGAGAAAACAAGAGCTTTCTGGGACGAATTGTTTGGAAAGGCTAAGGATGCTCTTGAAAAGGATATTGGCCCAATATACCATTGCGAATCGAAGAGGAAAATGTAAACTCAAGAGGAATAGTCCAAAATCCCAATAAGACAAGGGAGAAAGGGTAAAGAAATAAAAGAAAAGTGAGCATAGCTAAAAAGATGAGCAATCAAGTGAAGGCAAGAAAGAAGAATGCTTCAAAGCAAGCCACAAATAGCTTTAGCCTCTTAACATAAGCCCAAACATTCCAGCGACTCGGTGAAGAGATGTTGTGGATGTTGAAGAACATACATGGAATTCATTGATGGTTGCCAATTAATCATTGAAGATGTCGATGTTGAAGAACTTTTTGAGCACCTTTATATTATTAAAACACGTATGGTACATTTATTGGTTATTGTTGAAAACTTACATGATTATAGATTGTGATTATTATTGGTTGTTGTTGACTCTTATTAGTTGTGACACATTGATGATTTTAATTTTTATAGAATTTTAGTGTACTTTTTCTCTATTGCAGTGAATCTTTTCTCTAATGCAGTGAATCTTTAATTACGGTTTATAAGGTCATGAAACGTGACTTTTCTAAATTGCAGGGAATCTTTTTTAAATTTTAGTGAACCTTTTCCAAATTGCGGTGAATTTTTTCTCTACTACTACAGTGAACCTTTTTCAAATTTATTATATAATCTTCTAATTTTATAAGATGCCCTCTATAATCATTCAACTGCTTGTAAAAACTTTCATTCACCAACTCCAACTATACCAAATATATTCACCGTCTACAATTAAAGTTAAACGTTATCTTCGAATTTAGATGTCTCGATGATATACAATCCAATATTTATTTAGTAGGAATTATTGCTTATCAATAGCTCAAACCGATGAATAGCACAATGCTATAAATTGTGGGCTCCAATAGAAAACACAAGATTAACATGTAATAATCTTGACTATCCAATTCATTTCTACCAAATAAACAAAACAACCCCTAAAAAATCTAAACGAAAAGAGAAACCAACAGAAACTCTACACATAAATCCAGAAGTCAATTTGTTCAAATTGATGTCCTTTGTAGGTACAAACGAAATTTCCTCCCTCTCACCCTTCCACATCAATCCTACTCCTTTATAAATTCTTGGGATGGACAACCGAAAACATGTTATGTCCATGTACTTCTATTGATTCATGCAACGGAAGTGTATACGGCTATGAAACTTTCATTCACCATACATAAGCTACAAATTGTCCTCTATAATCATTCAACTCGCTTGCACAAACTTTCATTCACCATATATAAGCTACAATTGTACCAACTATAACTATACCAAAAAATATACATTCTTTAGTTAAAGTTAAACTAAAACATCATCTGTTAACAAGAGAAAGAGCCTTATATACGGTTAACCTAACCCTTGATGTTACCATGCAGCCTCCCACTTCTCTTTCTTGCAGGAGCACCTTCCTGCTCATTCTCTAATTGAAAACCACCGAAGGACAACTCTTTTATAATTCTATTTTAGTAATTTTTACACTTATTTTCATTCAAAGAAGAAAGTTCATTTTGATCGTTGATGATGATATCGTAGCAATATTTGGCCCTTAATTTCTTTAACAATGCATCATGTAGAAGGAAAAAAAGAAATATAAGAAACTCAATCAATAACATCTTATAAACTCAAAAAAGTATTTCAACTTACATTGCATTTCTTAAACCCGAGCATCCCATTTTCAGGATCTCCCTTATACGTCTCCATGTGTCACATTACATAAATCCCGAATCATGATCTGATTCATCCGAAGCAATAGTTGTCCATAAAAATTTCAAATGTTCAAGTTGGAAACTAGCTAAAGAAACAACTTTACCCCTTGTTGATATGGGGATTCTATTTATACAATGATGATAGTACTCCGAAAAACAACGACATTGGCAAAAAAAAGAGCATGGTATAGTAAGGATGTATTTATCATTGATTGTTAGCAACTCATATTCAGTTATGGTACAATTTTTGCATAATTTTCATAGAACTTTAGTGGACCTGTTTTCTATTGCGGTGAATCTTTTTTGTAATGCGGTGAAACGTTTCTCTAATGCAGTGAATCTTTAACTATGGTTTAGATAATCTTTAACCGTAATATCATAAGTTGGTTCTAATTCAAAAAGAAAAAAAAAAACTAAGGCAACAAGGCATATCAACGTAAGTTCATCATGCATAAAGAAGTAATACCTAAAAAATAATAAAATTAAGGTAGAAGATTACCAAGAGGTAAACATTGGTATAATCACCATCACTTTTCTCACTTTTCGAGAAACATTATCTATAATCTCCAACTTCTTTCTCAACAAATTGAAACACACCACAAAGTAACGCCTATTATGGAATATAGGAAAAAATATCTGCACATATCAACACAACTTTAAACATCATATGAAAGCAACGTCAAGCCAACCAATTGAAATGCAAATACAAAAAGATCTTACCAGATTCGAGTTCAAAATGTCAAGCCAGGAAGTCATTTGAATTGCATCATTTATAACTTTTTCAAAAGATCTAAACTTCTCCACGGAATATTTACTATCGTCACCCCTACCTTTAAGCTCCATCCATGTCATCCCATTTAAATTAATTGAACATGGACTACAAAGAGCAAGCACAAACTAAAGTATCTTAAAAATAACAAATTACTTACATATGGAGTACACCCAAAAAAGAACCTTGACGGCGATTGAGAACCTTTCAATTTCTCCGAATGATTTAGTAAGTATGAGAATAAATCAATCACATTAGGATCCAAATGATCCCCACACCCCGAGTTCTAATCATTGATATAGGAACCTTGAAATGTACATCGACAAATAATATTTCATTGAAAAAAAATTGGATGTATGATGACCTCAAATAATATTTCACTGAAAATAAAAAGTAACAACATCTAATAAATTTATGAGAATAAAAACTTCTTACAGGATTACCTCTCAAGACGAATTTCATCAATTGGAAGAAAACCCCAATCGAACACGCTTCTCTTTAGCGAGTCAAAGACTTCAAGGCGTCAATGTGCCTTTGGAAGTATGGTGATCTCAAATAAAGCCCTCGCAATTTCTTCCTTGGTGGTTGAACACTGTCGATATCTTCATCTCCATCTCTATCTTAGCTCAACTGGGGCTGCATTGTATATAAGTACTCGATCCACTTTGAGGATCTCCTTCATCACCAACATTTCGTTGATTATGACCTTTAGCATCCCCAGGACTTGGTTGATTATGACCTTCTACATACCCATGACTTGGTTGATTAGGTTCTCCTTCATCCCTAGTACTTGGTTGATTAGGCGGTGGATGAGATGAGGTAAAATCAAATCCTAAATCAAAGCTTGGAGGTGTAAAGTCGCTTGGACCGAAGTCCGGTCATAAGTCTTGGCCAATTCAATGCAAGCCTCCCAAAATCCTTGATCATCTGCAAACAAGTTGTCATCTTGACTTAAAAGGGGTGCTTGTTTTTCTATATCAAGATTTTCACGTTCACCACCATGAAGATTTTTACATTGAGCGAGACTCACTTGGATATGGCGGAACTCATTGGAAACATCCTTAAAAACTAAAGCATTCGAAAAGTTCTTCACTAACGTAGAAACTTTATGAATGCATGCCTGCAAAAAAAAAAAAAAAAGAATAAGAAAAGGACCTTGCAGAAGACAAAAGGTACCCTGCATATGACAAAAGGTACACTGAAAAAGACAAAATGATAACATGAAAGAGGATACATTGTCAATACCTTTTTGACCTAACCTCTTCATCAACTTCATCTTGAATGTCACATTCTCGTGAATCCGGTACCATAATTATATCATCTACAACCCCTTTTCCAAAGCACCCAACATATTTCATTTCACAATTCATTCTATCCAAAAGATATTTCCAGGTCTAATTTGATAATATAGGAAATCTCCTTCAAATCACTATTGTTTTGAAGAAGACACGATCCACATAGCAAAGCTATAATTTAAGATAAAGAGGAAAAGAGATTATTAGAACATAAATTTCTACAAAAAAAAAAACACACATTGTACTCTAAAAATTTATATGAATTAGATTATTTACTATCAAGAATAGAATTGGGCCTCTAAATATTTCATTTGGTTTCAACTTCCATGTATCCGTACACATAACCAAACTATCCAATGTATATTTATACCAATTCGGGTTCTTTACCTCTTACAAATTGAAAACACTTTTCAGCACAAGATGCTTAACCTTTTGACTTTGATGTTCTTTAATAATGCAAGTAACCACGTAGACAACAAAATTCCTCTTAAAATCATCATCCCCTTTCCTTTGATTTCTCAATTTTTCAAGAAGTTGATATGTCAAAGGAAATTTCCCATCCCATTGACTTTGTCACTAATTAACAAATTCCTTATAAAAAGTTGGTTCATTCTTTTTCGCCTCTTTAACATCTTTAGGTCCCCTTTGAAAACCTAATGTCAAATACACATCTTCTTCTCTAATTATCAACTCATCATTTCCAACCCACTTCAATGATCGTCTACAAGTGTCAAAGTTTTCAACAAACCATCTAGATAGCCTTGACGAGATTGCATCAATTTTCAAACTAAATAAAGAATCAAAACCCATCTCAATAATATCTCTCTTCTATTCCACTGATACATTTGAAAGAAAACTAACTAAAGAAGAAGGACACATTCTTCTCTCGAGTTTGATAGGATCATGTTCCATACTGAAACATCTTTATCATCTAAACAACCAATAAAGATTGATTACAATCTTAATAAAAAAAGTATTTAAAAGAGTAAATTAAATTAAATAGCAATTAAACGTACCAAGATTATTAGTTTCTTGCGGTGAAACTTCGAACGAGTTCTTTAATATTTCTTACGTGCAATAGTCTTGACTCGCTTTTTCCTCATCGCTATTATCATAAGAAAGAAAACAACAACCTTTAATAAGCTAATAGGATAACAAAAAATATATAATATAAAATAAAAAATATACCCTGAAAAATATAAAAGGTACCCTGCACAGGACTAAATTTGGTTAAGACTCATCAAAAATAGAAAAGGTACCACACGGTGACAAAAGGTACCCTACATAGGACTTTACTCAAACCAATGAAGCCAAACCAATTCGGAAAAGTTTAGATTTCGATGAATACATTAATGATGAATTAAAGCCAATTCAACTTAGGCTGCTAAAAAATCCAACCTATAAAACCGAAATGACAAAGAAAAATGGGGACTGATCCGAGTAAGCACTTTTTGAGAACATTGTATGATGTCCCTAGAACATGAGCCGATTTGCCAAGGGATTAGCTATGCAGCATTGACTTGCTTACATAATTCAACAATTTCAAATTTAGACATGCAATCTACTAACTACACCACCCAGCTGGACATCTCTAACATGCTACCTAAGCATGATGGACAAAGACTCCCATTCAATCACAAACTAACAGGAGAATACAAGCAGAGAATTGTGATCATAACTGAGGTTGCTTTTGTAAGTGTGTTTATCAACAATACCCTGCTAGGCGGTACTCTTGGAGACCCGGGGTAAGGATATATGTCTTTATCATCACACTAATAGTAGGAGGCAAAGAGTTCCTGATTTTCTAAGTGACTTTAACGCTGATGAGTTGTTTGTTTCAATTGAGTAAGAATTAAAAGCTGAATGTTCAAACTTTAGTGGGACGAGCAATAGAAAAACCTTCAAAATGAACCCACTAAAGATAGCGAGTGTAAAAGAAGGGAGATTTATGATTATCCATTTTGACATATCTTATAATTTAAAGGTAGCTAGACTAATGAACTTCGGTAGCCCACTAGGAAGGCTGCTTGTTCAATAACACGAGATGGTCTTATCCCATTAAGTAATCAACCTATAATTCATAAAACAAATCCAATAATGCAAGATGCAAAAAGAAATTGAGGAGCCAAATGGATGGATCATACAAGATCTGAATTGAGGATGCTTTTGCTTGATCATAATTGTGATCATCGTTCACATTTTGCTTAGCGGGACTCTTCAAGTTCAAGGTATTAATATATGTGATTATCAATATCATCAAATTTATAACAAGAGGCAAAAAAGGTTCTCGATTTACGTGAATGCAATAAGGAAACAACTCTTTATTTTGATCACCTTTGATTTAGAGTACAAAGGGTGGCCTCAAGAAGCTACAACCGATAATAAACATTCTTTTTGAGAAACCAATAATAAGGCTAGTGCCAACTATTGAAACGACTAATCTACGGTCTCAATCAACATAACTCTTGATTGTCATCAACCAATTATGATTCTTCTTCACTAATGGCAAAATTTCCTTCTAATACGGGCTCATTGACGAATTTTCAATAAACCTTTGACAATCAAGGACATAAACTGAAAATGGTTATAGTCTTGTCATACAATGTCTCCGGTAGTCAAAGTGAACAATGAAATTGAAAACCTAGAATAATAAAAATGAAAATGAAACAAATTAGAACCCTAGAATCACAACAGGTAATTTCATAGAATTAATTAGTAATATTTTCACTAGTTATAAACCCTAGAATATAAAATTGAAAACAAAGAACAATGAAAGTGAAATCGAACAACTCTAAAAATTCAAACATCACTTACCTAGTTTCACGCATTTTGAGAAGAAGGCCGGGTACATCCATCTTATGCAGCAAGCTACAAATTAGAGAAGAAAAACAACCGCAAAATTGAGCTTGAAAATGATGAACGAAACTAAACCTTCGAAACCGAAAAAATCATCTCCAAATATAAGAAATTGAAACTTACGAGAGAGATAAACACAAAATGGAGCTGGAATGAGTAGTGCGAAAGCTCGACTAATCCTCATCGAGCGAAGTGCAGAAGAAATTAGGGGCACAATTCTCATTGAGAGAAATGAAGAAGCGTTCCGGTGAAACGAAGAAGAAACTGAAATGAAAGGAGAGAGAAATGAGAGGAGAGAGAAGCAGAAGGGAGGAAGGGAGAGGAGAGAAGCAACTTCTTTTATTAATTTAACATCACGTGAGTGCCGTATGTATATTATAATATATATACGGTTATAATATATAATTTTCCACGCCCCCTCTAACTATGTCACCTCTCTTCTTCGAGACAGACCATCCACAACAAAGACTCCTTCACCCAAAAACTCTTCCTGTCATCCTCTTCTTGACCCATCCGGAATCTTATTCCTCTCCTTGCTTTTTCCTTCACGAAAACCATCTCCCTCAACTCCCCAAACTTTCTTCCTCCTCGTCTCCAAACTAGAATCCTACTCCTCCTTCAACTCAAACTCTCGTTTTATCCCTTTACCCGACTTTATCCATCCCACACCGGTAACCCACGTAAGACAATTCGGGGCTTGTAATCGGGATTAAGAGGAAAGCTTCAAAAGGAAGATGGGGGCGACGACAAAGACGGTGGATGGCGGACGACGAGAACCATCCGGCAAGACATGAGTTAAGTTTAATTCTTCGGTTTGATTCTTCAATTTGTAGTTTTAGTTCTTCAAAATTTAGTTTCTTTTCTTAAATTTTCAATTTAGCTTTGGAATTTAGTGTATTTTGAAAGTAGATTTCTTTTCGAGATTTAGAACTTTGGATTGTTGATTTTCTGCTGTTCAAATTTGGGAATTCAAGTGTTCAATTATGAGTTCGATTTTGCGAAGTCCGGATTGCTGATTTGTTTCTCTTGTTCAAGTTGGATTGGATTCGAATTACTGGTATAACTAGTTGATTCTTGCACTTTTGAGTTTTTCATTTTCAATTTTAGTTTCGATTGAATGTTAGTTGGTATGAATTATTGAATGGTTATTAGTTTAGTTTCGATTAGTATTAATTTACTTGTCGAATTAGTGATTTGTGAATGAAGACTTGTGTAGGTTAATATATGCGATTTCTAATTTATGTTAGTTTAGGTTAGTTCCAGTTTTAATTTTAGTTTATTAGGCCAGTTTTTAAGTGTCTTAGTCTCGTTTAGTAATCTAATTTTGATTTGGTTCCATCTCCGTGGTTCGACAAAATCCCGTACTCCCCAATTTTCTCTCCAATAAGGAGGCTCTTAACGTAGTCAATGGCACATTTTTTATTCAAGCTTACCTGGTTATTATGTTGTTTGACTCTAGTGCCACACATTCTTTTATTTCCTCTAAACTAGTTGAAAAACTAAAACTAGAGTCATAACCTTTCTCGTCCTTACTGTCTCGTGGCCACCTTACGGGAGATTTTGTGATGTGTGATCAATTGTTTAAGAATTGCCCTATCCTAATAGCGAATTAGGAGTTCTTAGCAAACTTATACCAATATAACCTCACTAACTTAGATGTAATCTTGGGAATAGACTGGTTATCTAGGTATCAAGGTCAATTCGATTGCCTTAAGCGGAAAGTGACTCTGCTTGGACCAAAAGGGTGTAAACTAGTGCATAGAGGAACTGCTATTAAACATGGAGTACGATTGATCTCGACATTAGAGGCACATAAACTTTTGAATCAGGAATACAAAGGATATATATGTAATGTTGTAGATTTACATACAATCGAGCCTTCAGTATAATATTCTAGTCGTTTGCGAGTTTCCCAATATGTTCCCGGATGAGATTCTTGGCATGACACCACAAAGGGAGGTAGGTTTATGTATTGACTTGGTGCTCGGAGCAGCACCTATATCCAAATCCAAAAATCCAAGGTTGCCTACTACATGGCTCCGACATAACTCAAGGACTTTAAGACTCGGTTGGAGGAATTGTTGGGGATGGGATACATTAGGCCTAACACTTCACCTTGGGGAGCACCGAGTGTTATTTGTAAAGAAGAGGGATGGAAGTTTAAGATTGTGCATTGACTATAGAGAGCTCAATAAGATCACTATAAAAGATCGATATTAAGGTCAAATCGATTGCCTTAAGAAGAAAGTGACTCTGCTTGGACTAAAAGGGTGTAGAGTGGTGCATAGAGGAACTGCTATTAAACATGGAGTACGATTGATCACGACATTAGAGGCACATAAACTTCTAAATTAGGAATGCGAAGGATTTATATGTAATGTGGTAGATTTACATACAATCGAGCCTTCCGAGGATAATATTCTAGTCGTTTGCGAGTTTCTCGATATGTTCCCGAGATGAAATTTTTAGTATGCCACCACAAAGGGAAGACGTTTTATGTATTGACTTGGTGCTCGGAGCAGACACCTATATCCAAGGCTGCCTACCGCATGGCTCAGACATAACCGAAGGAGCTTAAGACTCGGTTGGGGAATTGTTGGGGATGGGATCCATTAGGCCATGCATTTCTCCTTGGGGAGCACCAATGTTATTTGTAAAGAATAAGGATGGAATTTTAAGATTATGCATCGACTATAAAGAGCTCAATAAGATCGCTATAAAAGATCAATATCCTTTGCCCCGAATTGATGAGCTTTTTGACCAACTCCGGGAGCTAGCATCTTTTCTAAAATAGACCTTCGATCTAGATACCATCGACTCGTATTTAAGAGGGAGATGTACCCAAAACAACATTCAGAACCCGACATAGACATTATGAATTTGTTGTGATGTCATTTGGTCTTACTAATGCTTCGACAACTTTAATGGACCTTATGAATCGTGTTTTCAAGGCTTACCTAGACCAATTTGTTGTGATTTTCATTGATGACATATTGGTATATTCAAAATCCTAAAAGATCATACTCAACATTTAAAAATTATTTTAGAAGTATTGAGAAAGAATGAGTTACACGCCAAGCTCAAGAAGTGCAAATTTTGGATTAAAAAGTGGCTTTCTTAGGTCATGTGGTCTCTAAAGATGGACTGTCTTTCGATCCACAAAAGATAGAAGCAATAATGTTATGGCCTAAACCAAAGAACATAAGAGAAGTGAGGAACTTCTTAGAATTGTCATGATATTATTGGAAGTTTGTTCAAGACTTCTCTAAAATTGTTATGCCTCTCACAAACTTAATGAGGAAATCGGTTCATTATGAATGGATGAAAAAATGGGAGGAGGCTTTCAAGGAGCTAAAGAAGAGACTAATGATGGCCCCTATACTAGATTTACGAAAAGACAACAAAGGGTTCGTTGTATACAACGATGCATCCCGAAATGGTTTAGGGTGTGTATTAATGCAAGAAGGTCGAGTCATAGCTTATGCCTCACTTCAATTGGAGCCACATGAGAAAAACTATCCAATACATGACTCGGAACTCGTGACAATAGTCTTTGCTTTGAAGGTATAGTGGCATTACCTCTATGGTGTGCATATTGAAATATTCACTAATCATCAAAGACTCAAATACCTATTATTGCAAAAAGACATAAATGTCATAAAAGAAGATGGTTAGAGTTCCTTAAGAACTACAAAGTGAATTTTCAGTACCACCCAAGAAAGGAGAATGTGGTCCGTACGCCATACCCAACTGTCAATCAACTTCTTTCATTACCTTTAGAACTACATGAAGAGTTCAAGAAGTTGGAAATGAATGTGATAGTGAGGGACAAAAATTTCAATGCTATACGTTATGGAAGTTTGACCCACCCTTACGGAGGGGATTCAAGAAGCTCAAAGTTGGGATCCTCATTTGAAGAGGAAAAACGCAGAGATCTCAATAGTGAAAGCACCTGGGTTCATATTTCATGAAGGTGGGACTGTGAGGTTTCAAAATTGTCCGTGTTCTAGCAATAGAAGAATTTAAAAAGAAAATTCTTGATGAAGGTCACAATACTCCACATTCCGTGCACACTGGTGGAAACAATTATATAAGGAACTCGAAGCGGATATTTTGGTGGAGTAACATGAAGCAAAAGGTAGTTGAATATGTTGCCAATTGTTAGACTTACCAATAGGTTAAACAGGAGCATTAACGCCCTGCAGGTCTTTTGCGACCGTTAGATATACCATGATGGAAATGGGATTCCATTTCCATGGATTTTAGTGGTAGGGCTACCAAAAACACAATAGGGAAATAATGCCATTTGGGTGATTGCACACTTAATAGCCATGAAGAATACTTGGACCTTAGACCAGCTCACCAATGCTTACTTATAAGATATTGTTAGACTACATGGAGTGCCTAGAATGATAATATCTAATCGTGATACTAGGTTCCAAGCAAGATATTGGCAGAAACTCAAAGAGGAATTTAGGACAAGGTTGAACTTCAGCTCAGCCTTTCACCCGACATCAGATGGTCAAACAGAGCGAACAATTCAAACGATAGAAGACATGCTCCGAGCTTGTGTCTTGGAGTTCAAAAAGGATTGGGATGAACAACTAGCTCTAATTGAGTTTTCCTACAACAACAACTACTATGTCGGCATCGGAATGGCCCTCTATGGAGGCCTTGCATGGAAGAGGGTGTACACCACCTCTATGTTGCTAGAGAATGATGATTGTTGAGTCCAAAAATATGATATTTTTAATAGCTTTTTACATCTTATTTTTTCGTAATATTTATTAAATTAGCATTTTTAATTTAATTTGTTTTATTTTCGTAGAAGGTGTCGATAGATTTGAGAAATAGTAAGAAGAGCTAAAAAAAGAAGACTTGGATCACCCGTTTGCAATCGGCCCATATCGAGCCCAAGATCCTTGGCTTTACTCCCGCTCACGTGCCCACTTCCCTCTCTCTCACCATCCCAAATGCATTTTATCTACTGCTTTCCTTTCATTGCCCCACGCCTCAAACCCTAGTGCTCCCCCTCTCCCTCTTCCCGAAGCCCATTCACCCTCATTCCTCAAACACTCTTTTCCCTTCATTTCTATTCTTCGATTCTTCCAGCGAAGAACCAAAAACCTATCCCCTTTCACACCTCTATCTCTCGTACTCTCCTCTACTGCCTTTGCACCTAAAGAAGCCTAGCCCTATTTGGACTCTCTCTCTCGTTCCTCTATTGCTATCCGAAAATCCAGCCATCTTTTTCACCCTCAAGCTCTCATTATGTCTCTCTCTTCTTCACTCTTAACTACTTCACAAGACCCACGTCACCGAGACCACATCTAACTCAACCTCTCTCTACTCAGCAGGTGAGGACTCTATCGACAAGCGAACCCATAAAAGGCTTAAAAAGGAGACGGCAAGCGAGCAAAGGGAGGAGGATAAACGATGAGCACTGGTTCAAGGGCAAACCACAAATTTAGATTAAGTTTCCAGTTTTCTTCTTCTTTAAATTTCAGTTCTAGTCCTCTAATTTTAGTTTTTAGTTTTAAAAACTTCAGTTTTAGTTTTTAGTTTTTATTTTTAGAATTTAGTTTCGAGTAGTTGAATTTCTCTTGAAGGCTGAATTCGAATTGATGAGTTGATGTCGGTAATGAATTGTTGCGAATTTAGGATTTCGAATTTTTGGTTGCTGATTTATTCTTCCGGTTCGAGTTGGATTGGATTTGAATTTCTAGTATAACTCGTTAATTCCTACACTTTGATTTTTGATTTTCAATTTTAGTTTCGATTAAATCTCTCTTAGCATAATTGAGTTGATGAGTTATTGATGATTTAATCTCAAATCGTGTTAGTACAAATTATTGAATGCTTGTTAGTTTCGATTCTGATTTGTTGGTGAGTTAGGATAATTTAGTATCATGTCATTTATTCATTATCTAATTCATGTTAGTCTAGTTTAGGTTAGTTTCACGTTTGAAGTGTTCGAGTCCTGTTAGCAATCTCGTTTCAATTTGGTTCCATCCTCGTGGTTCAACAAAAACCCCGTACTCCCAATTTTCACTTCAACAAAATGGCGCTGTTGTGGGGGATGGCGATAATTGGAACTAGATTGCAATGAGAGTTATTATGAAATTTCTGTTTAAGTCATAGTTTAGATTTCGGTTTACGTTTAAAGTTTCACATTTTAGTTTAAAGTCTTAATTTTTGTTTTAGTTTTGTTTAATTAGTGAGTTAGTGAGTTTCGGTTTTTATTTTGAGTTAGCTTGGTTTTCTGCTGCCCTGATCTTGTCTTAGCTTTTACTTTAATTAGTGTGTGTTGTCCACAATTCATGCTTGGAGTTAGTTTCGATTTTTTTGCTACCACGATCTTGTGTTAAGTTTCTGTTTAGGGTTAGTATTGGTACTTGCTTGTTGTTGTCCAGAAAACTCGAAAACTTGAAAAAAATTATTGTTGCTTGTTGTTCATTTAGTGTAGAAAACATAGGAGAAGAAGCTGTACAAAAATGTTATGTGCAAATTTTCTCGATGTTTGACTTTTGTTCATAATAGTCGATTTAGTTTTGGTTTTGTGTTTTGATAATTTTTGTATGTTTCTAGGGTCTGTTTAGAGTTTAGGGTTATTTTTGTGGAATTTCTTAGAAGTTTCAGAATTTTCTGCAATTTTCGAAGTGTTAGGTGTAGTTTTTATATTTTTAGCATTTTTCTGTTTTAATTTTCTTTAGTAATTAGGTTAGAGAAATTGAGAAAAATTTTCTGTGTTTAATCCTTGGGTTTTTCCTGAATTTTTGTGTTCTATTTTTCTGATTTTAGTAGCTATTTATATTTGATTCGAGATATTTCCTAGACAGTTTCAGCTCACTGTCGCGTCACTAGCCAGCCTACGCCCGATCGGTTGGACGAGTGAGGTATAAGTCCAAGTCCACGCTCAATAAGTCTAGTAAGGCCCAAAGCCCAATAGCTAGGGTTTTCATCTCAATTATGGTAAATTACTACCTTACCCCCATTAAATTCTTTTATAAATACTCACCAACCCCCACCATCACAACATATGCTCACAAGTTCACAACACAAATCCCAACACTTCCCTCTCTTGGAAAATCTCACAATTCCCAAAAAGCATTACTCCGGTAAGCAAATCCCAAATCCCAAGAATTCCCCTTCGCTCACATCAAGGAAGATTTTCCTTGATTCACTCTTTCATATCCACATACTAACATGAGCGTCGGAGGGGCGTTCCTAGGGGCCTCGCCTTTTTGTAGGATCTCGTCACCGACACGTGAGGTCTAATCGACCGAGCCGCGCCTTGTGACTGGAGTAGTAAATCCTCTCTCTCTACATCATCATCCACATCAGCACACCCGTTTCCCTCCGAAAACATTTTGGCTCCGTCCGTGGGGAGAGAGGTAGCTTATGGTTGGTAGCGATGCCCGATCACGATCAAGGATGACACGTGACGCAGCCGATCCACCAGTCCCTCATCCTCATCATTCTATGCCTACGGGGGCTAATCTCCCCGTTTCCCTCACGTTGAGGATGTGGAGTCATCCCGGCGCTCCACAAGCAATCGCCGACCTTAAGTCGAGGGTACGTCACTCTAGGGGCTCTTCAAAACTTGATTGAGACCCTAAAGACTACCATTGCATAATAAGTGCAGGAGCAAGTGCGAGCCACCATGGAGTAGCGCTTGCCCCTCCTGCCTTTTCAATACACCCAATCTCCTGGGTATGGCGCAACCCCTAGGGAGGTCAGCTGTTGGCCACTTCTCGGGAGGGATACCCTTGCACGCAGCCCTAGCATATCCAAGCGAGGCACCAACTACACTTGCTCCTAAGCGGCCAAGTGCCCCTCGACAAGGCGCCATGAAGAAAGTGGTGACAGGGGGATTATCGAGGCAAAGAGAGCTCTTCATAGAGCTAATGAGAAGATTGCCACATCGCATGCAACCTCGAGGGCACACTTTGTATTCGATCTCTTGGTCCCTTTTCAGCCTTTTCCTTCTCTACTTCGATCATACTCCCTACACTTGATCCCTAAACTCCATCATTCATCTACCTATACCAAGTACTCACAAAAAGACTTCCTTGATTCACCACCGTCACATCAAGAGATCCGGATCCGAGATCCGAGATCAACAGGTGGGACAACCCGAGGGCACAGATTCAATCCTCACAATGGTTTATTTTATCTTATGCTTTCTTTATTACTTTTCGTATTGTGGGTAAACGATGTCTCGCTTTTAATTCCTCTTCCCGATGTAATCTTTTAGATTTCTCGCTTTCTTTTCCTTTTTCGCTTTTCTTTGGCTTTCGCTTTTCATTTCTTCTTTTACCGCTTTCTTTTATTATGTTTTGGTTGCTTTAATTCTTTATCGCATGTTGTTCTTTGCTTGATTTTGTATATTATTTTAACTCGGGACACGAATTAGTAATGGTCATCTCGGACTGGCGGAACGGAAGAGTTTATCCCTACGTTTCGTTCCCTTGCTCCCGAATTCGATTCTCGGTTTAAAGACCGATGGAATCATTTTTAGCCTCTTTTAGTCTTAGTTTTCCCATACTAAGATTGAGAGAGCATTTATTTTGTTTTTGTTAGTTTTTCTTTCCTAAAAACTTACTGGCGACTCCCTTTTATTTATTTCTTCTAAATTTGCATCTCGGCTATTTTTGATCGCATGATAAGAGAACACGACCTGGGTCCGCAAAGCCAAGGCGAGGCCGAGGCTGATCTCCTCGACTGCGGCCTCCGGCCGTGCTGGCCACCACCGGGTGCAGGTCGCCACTTGCACCGAGTGGTCGATAGGCGGGGCTTTGGTCCGGATTGGTGTTTTCCCTTTTAATCTGGCCCTAAAGCCTCAAAGTAGATTTATGACCCTAATTTTATTTATCTTTCGGTTAAGAAATAATATCCCGTGACTTCGAAAATAATTATTAAAATAAAATAATTAATAAAATTACCATTCAAACTTTGCTTAATCAGATTTAATAAAATTCAAAAATCTTAATAAAGGGTTCATCCACATATTCTAAAATCGACTTTATAAAACAATCTTCAAAATCAATTTTTAAAAAAGAGACCCGACACAAGTGGGAAAACTCGGTGGGCCTCGGTCGACCGTGCTTCCTATAATGGCGACTCCATTGGGGATAAATCATTTATTAAGAGGGCGAAACTTGAAAATTTGAGTAGTGTGTTTTAATAATGTGTTTATATTAGACATCCTGCATTTAGCAATCTTTCAGCTAGTTTAAATACTTGTTTTGAACCACTAGGAAAACTTTATTTTACCCCCTGTTTACCTTATCCGGAGAGAGGCTCCCATTGGTTCATTTAGGTGGGCCCAACTAGGTTTGATTGCCCGAGGAAACGGTACCTCCTCCCTCGTAGCATGCACTCTTGGGTGGTTCACCGAGAGGCACTGAGAATTCTGGTTGGTATCCTTATCCGTGCAACCCATTGGGGACCAAATTCTCGGATTACGTGTCACCATGTATCCAAACTCTTAAACTCTTTGACCATGGAACTTTTGACTATTAAGTGACCCCCTCCTCATTTGCATGCTTGGATGAGTGAGTGTGTTTTTAGATTTAATCTTCCACTTGTGAGCCTTTAGGGATGGGCGAGGAGCGCTGAATAATCCTTGCATGGGTGCAAAAATAAAAATAAATAATAAAACTTTGAGTCGGTCCAATTATGTGCTTTTTAGCCAAAAAGTCCAAAATTAAATTTCATGCCAATTAAGGTGAGTCCATATTTGCATTCTTCATTTTGCATTAGCCAAAATAAATTTCATCTCAAAATAGGTGAGTCCATATTTGCATTTCCTTTTTATATTTAGGCAAAGTCAAAATCATCTTAAAATAGGTGAGTCCATATTTGCATTCATTTTGCATTAGCCCAATTCAAATTTCATCTCAGAATAGGTGAGTCCAATCTTACATTTTATTTTGCATTAGCCCAATTTAAATTTCATCCCAATTAGGGTGAGTCCATCCATTTTATTTTCGCATTAGCCAAATTAAAAATCATCTCAATTAAGGTGAGTTCATTCATTTCATTTTCGCATTAGCCAAAATTAAATTCATCTCTAATTAGGAGAGTGTTTCATTTGTATTAACCAAATAAAAATTCATCTCGGATAAGGTGAGTCCGCTATGCATTTCGGTTCCGCACTAGCCAAATCATAGAATCATCTTAGATTAAGGCATAACATCAATGCATACATTCCTTTCCATTTGTTTTGCATCCCTTTATGTGCATCCAAATAAAAGAGCATATCATTTTCTTTTCCCTAAGGATCGGTCTTCATCGGGTCAAGCACATAAGCCCCATCTCCCTACTTCTTCCACGAGCCAATCTTGAGCGTACTTTTTGGGATACGGGATAGGAAATCCTATGCAAGTGGGGAACCCTAGCACGAAGCGTTTAGGAAGTAAGAAGTCTACTTTAACACCAGTATGGTCAACACCGATACGTACTCGGACCAGATACGTCACACATTAGCACATACCACACTAGTACGTCCCTCTTTACTAGTAACACCGGCTCGCCGCCCAAGGTCAAAACTCAATCCTTCTCCAAAAATGACCAACCAGCCGGAGCAAACTCCCATCATGACCTTATTTAAGGAGTCCGTTTGCAAAACTAGAGGCTAAGCTTGATACTCAAGATAAGAAGATCGAGTCGATATCCGAATCCCTTAGTCTCATATGCAAAGAACTAGAGAGGACATCAAAGTTCAAAGGGAAAGAAAAAGAAGGAGAAGGATCCCACCTAGAACCTCAGCTCCGACCTTAGTCTAATCCATGGGTAGATCGAATAAAGAAGGCATTGCGAGAGTCATTAATGTTTAATCATTACTATCGGGCCCGGGATTCACTTCAATCCCTAAAGGCAAGCCACCCCCTAAGTTTACCATGCCTAACATCAAGTTTCATATGATCGAGAACCCTCACCATCACATGAGAAACTTTGTGGGGGCAATGACTTTGAAGAATGTACGGAAGACACTTACCACATCATCTTCCCATGGACTTTCGATAATGTAATGAAGTGGTACAATGCTATTGACCCACGCAAGGTAACCAACTGAACCGATCCGTGCAAAGAGTTTCTACATTAATACTCCTACAATACCGATCTACCAGTCACTCTTCGGGATCTAGAGTTGATCAAGCAAGGAGACGATGAAGGCTTGACTTCCTTACTTGCTTGGAGGGCGACGAGTAGCCTACATGACTGATCAACCATATGAGAAGGATCGGGATAGAATCATCATCAAGTACTTCCAATCTGCCTATCATCGGCACTGAAGTTCTTGCCCATCATGAACTTCAAAACACTCGGAGATGCTTTGGCATGCTCATAGAACAGGAACATACATCTACCTAGAAGATCATCCAATGAGCCCACTACTCATTAAGGATACCAATAAAGAGTGCATTTCCCTTTCATATTTGTTCTTTGTATTTCCTTTTCCTGTATTAAAAAAAAAAACAACTCAAATCCTTTCCTTTTTGAACTACGAAGGCCTGATTTCCATTATCGCGGATACGTAGGAAGCCCACGAGGTCCGGCCCCAAACCTAATCTTGATCCCGGTTTCCATTTCCAATCTCCGAAATTCAAAGCCACTTTACCTTACTCAAAAAGAGTGGAAACCCATCAGGAAAATGTATCGAATCATCGAAAGCATGCCAATCTGATTCAACACCAAACCGTTAGGAGCACGGTTCACCATCATCAGCGAGTACATCGAAGTTCGAGAGGCCTACCTTTCTTTAGGCTTGACTTTAGGGAGTGGGGGCTAAAGTGCAATTTTTGTCTTTGTCTTTTTGAACTTTTTCCATCATATTAATGAAAGAATGCATTTGTTCTTAGAATTGAGTCTTGTATTCATCTCCTTTGCATGAGTCAAACTCCTAAAAATACAAAAATTAATAACAAAACACCCTACAAGGAATTATTCAAACAAGCAAGCATCAAGCATCACGCAACATCAAGCATCGATCGAGCATCATGAAGATTACCAACACCACTATCTTCAAAGAGATTCCATTGAAGTTCACTAACACTCCAACATTGAAGAAGAACTAGACACAAGCACCCAAGAAGAACGTGGGGGCTCAAGATGGAAAGGATTATACAATCACAACAACTCCAAGAATATTTAGGAGGAGACACAAACCGTCTACCTTACAAAGGAGCTATTAGCACACAAACTAAAAGCTCAAATTTCGAATGAGGCACATCACCTCATGGAACATCATATTTTCAAGCAAGAAAACTTCAGGTCATCCAACGACCAAGTCTAGGCAAGAATTTCTATATAAATATAAGCAGTCGTCCCTATTCCGACGAAAATTGATAGAAGTCGAGCTTCAAACCCTACAACGGTCAAGGTTCGGACATCCGGTCGAGTCTCGGATCTAGCAGCGGTAAAGGTTTAGACAACCCCGTCGAGCTTTAGGCCTAACAGCGAGTCAAAGTTCAAACACATCCTAGTCGAGCTTCGGACCCAACAATGGTCAAGGTTCAAACACACTCCGGTCGAGCTTCGGACCCTACAGCGGTCAAGGTTCAAACACCCCACCTAGACTTCAAGCCCAGCAGCGGTCAAAGTTCAAACATCCCTCCGTCGAGCTTCGGGCCCAACAACGGTCAAGGTTCGGATACCACACCAAGACTTCGGGGCCCTCATGGCCAAGCCAATGAAACATGAGCTAATTATAAATTATATTCAGGTAACACTTGAAACTATTTCTATTTGATTATTAGCTAACAAAATTGTTAATGCAGAAAATTTTTTTCAACCAAGCTTAAGACCAAAAAGGACAAGTTTAAGCACACCAAGTCGAACTTCGGATCCAAGAAGCGGTCAAATTCGGGCACCCCAGTTGGACTTTAGATTTTACTACCCGAGTCCAATTCAAGCTCCCTGCCAAACTTTAGACTAAGAACACGGTCAAGTTTGAGCATACTAATATGAACTTTAGGTCTCTAGCAGCCAAGTTCGGGAACCGAGCAACCTGGATTTCGGACTCCGCCGATCAACTTTAGGCCCCCTATTAGAGTTCAAGTCGCAAGATACGTAATTTCGGATGTATTAATTCGAGTCGAGCAACATCGGTACCAGGTAAGTACCTTTTCGTGTTTACTTTGACCTTAGTCTTTCGGACTCGATCAAAGTGGGAGCCAACTATAGACACCTAGAAAGTGTCGTCCTTTTCTCTGTTTTTTATTTGTTTGCCCGATGATGAAATCTCGAGTCTTGTTTGAGGATTTGGATCATGGTCGGGATTTCTTTGGTGTGACGAAGCCGATAAACCACAAAAACCCCCCGAGCACCACATAAATAGCCTTTTACCTTGGGTCGATCCAAAAATCCCCTATTTTTCGGACGATCCAAGAACCGGACCAAGCCTTCGGAGACGACAGAGTTCGGTGTTGCGTATCGGAAAATTCCAGGCTCGAGAATACTACATTTCACTTTAGTCCAATCGAAAAGGAGTTAAAGACCTCGGGACGACGTTAAACGCTGGATTTCATGATCACAAGCATCAAAGTGCTACGTTTTGGCTCCGAAACAGTCCACCCGAGACTAGGAGCACGCATCCCGCATAAAAAATGAAACCTGCAAAAAATGCGAACCCGCCAAAAATGGAAACTTAACAAAAATGAAAACTTTCCGTTTTTGGAAAGCCTCTATGGGCGGCGCCTGCCATCCCAAAACATTAAGTGGAGCAGCTGCGTTTTGTCCCGGAGATTCCCATGGAAGCACACTAGGGCATGAAACCCTAGAAAGCCTCTTGTGGCTGGCGCCGTGAACCGGACCTTATCCGATTTTATGCCTTTTTTTATCTTGGTTCTATTCGGTCTTATCACTTTGATCTTGGCCCGGTTTATGCTTGCTAGCCTTGGACGACTGGCTGAGCTAACCCTAGGTCACTTCTTTGACATAACCTCTCCGTATAAATAGAGAGCCTTGGCTCTCATTCCCACACTGACTTCTTGCCTTAACCTCACTTTGTTGAAATTCGTCTAAGAGCTACTAAATACTCATCTTTGTATTCCGATCGCTTGGTCTCTTTTCAGCCTATTCCTACTCTACTTCCATCATACTGCCTACATTTGATCCCTAAACTCCATCATTCATCTACCTATACCAAATACTCACAAAAAGCCTTCCTTGATTCACCACCGTCGCATCAAGAGATCCGGATCCGAGATCCGGATCGGCAGGTGGGACATCCCGAGGGCACGGATTTAATCCTCACAACGCTTTATTTTATTTTATACTTTCTTTATTACTTTCCGTATTGTGGACAAACGGTGTATCGTTTTTAATTCCTCCCGCCTGGTGTAATCTTTTAGATTTCTCGCTTTCTTTTCCTTTTTCGCTTTTCTTTCGCTCTAGCTTTTCGTTTCTCCTTTTACCGCTTTCTTTATGGCTTTCTTTTATTATGTTTTGGTTGCTTTAATTCTTTATCGTATGTTATTGTTTGCTTGCTTTTGTACATTATTTTAACTCACTACTCGAATTAATTATGGCCGTCTTCGGACGGGCAAAACAGAAGGGTTTATCCCTACGTTTTATACCCTCGCTCCTGAATTTGATTCTTAGTTCAAACACCGATGGATTCATTTTTAGCCTCTTTCAGTCTTAGTTTTCCCATACTAAGATTAAGAGAGCATTTATTTTGTTTTTGTTAGTTTTTCTTTCCTAAAAACTTACTTGGCGACTCCCTTTTATTTATTTCTTCTAAATTTACATCTCGGTTATTTTTTGACTGCAGGATAAGAAAACAGGATGTGGATCTGTCAAGCCGAGGTAGAGCCCGAGGCTGATCTCCTTAGTCGCGGCGCATAGCTGGCGGCAGCCACCAATGGGTGCAAGTCGCCGCCTACGGCAAGTGGTCAATAGGCGGGGCTTCGATCCGCATTCGTGTTTTCACACTAATCTGGCTCTAAAGCCTCACGATAGATTTAGAACCCTAATTTTATTTATGTTTTGATTAAGAAATAATATCCAGGGACTTCTAAAAATAATTAGTAGAATTAAATAATTAATAAAATTTCCATTCAAAAACTTTGCTTAATTAGATTTAATAAAACTCAAAAATCTTAATAAAATGTTCATCTCCACATTCCAAAATCGACTTTCTAAAACCATCTTCAAAATCAATCTTTAAAAAGAGACCCCACACAAGTGGGGAAATATGGCGGGCCACAGCTGGCCGTAGTTCCTACAAGGGGCTAATAGGATCCCCTAAGGCAACTACGTTATTAGTTTTCTCTCGCTATATATTTCTACTTGTGCCGATTTTGGGGGCAAGACTAGGGGCTAATACGACCCCCTAAGATAGCCAAATTGTAAAGCTTGAGAAGACCCCATCGTGATGAAGGGTGATCATGTACCTCAAGTGGCAAGAAAGAAAAAATCGGCAACAATAAAAAAGAAACAACAAGTTAAGTAAGCATCCAACAAACATATAGCAAGGTTCATGCGAAAATAAAAATTCAAGCAAAATGAATGTAATGTAGTCGAGTATCAAGTCATATGGCATGCATGCCATCAAAAAATACTCCTAGCCTACAGAGAGTCATGAAGAAGGGGCTAATCCTTGGAGCCATCTCGACATCCTCGTCAACTCCGTCATCCTCAAGGATCTCCCCCTCTTCGGTGCCTCCTCTTTAGTGGTGGACTCAGTAGGAGAGCTTGACTCCAAAGCGAGAGCTTCGAGTGAAGGCCGGAAGCATAGGCAACCCACCTTTTAAGCATCTCCTCATTATCGCCCAATGCAGCGGAGACCTCCACGAGAAGCTTCTTAATGGTTGTGTCCTTGATGGCTGCGCCTTCGTCTCGAGCGAACTCGTGACGAGACTCTAAATTCCGCACCCTCCCTCGAGCGGCTTCTAAGAAATCCCTTAACCGGCTCAAAGAGGAGGAGACGTGGCTCTCCAGTGTCCTCCTTCACCTTCTTCTACAAATCAGAAGAAGAAGGTTGAGACTACGACTTGAGCAGACCTTGAGGAGAGTCTATAAAACAAGTATGCTAGAGCCAAGAATGATACACAAATCAAGCTAAGGCAAGAAGTATATGGCAAATCAAAGCAAGTGAGATCCAATCATAAGACAAGTAAATGCCAAGCACGAAGAGATCGGCTATCTGCAGACACATACACTCGTCAAAAGAAGGCCTCTTGGACGAAAAAATATTGAGCATACACGGCTCATTAAGCGAAGATCGCATAGGATCATAGAAGATCCCTATGAGACATCACTCGAGCTTTAAGTCACCGGAAAAAGCACAAGGTGAATGCCCTTGAAGAGCACTTTTGTTCCGCAAAACCGACCCAATGCTATAAGGTTCAATCTACAATTGGTTATCTTCGAACTCTAGCGAAGGTCAATCGGGAGCCCACATTTTTCTCAAAAAATAAAGGAATGATGGTTCGTAAATTGAAGATGAAGAGGATGTTTCGGCCATCGAGACGCACGAGTTGTCGTTATAGCCAAACGCTAGACGTCGCTTGTTGACATTAAGCTTGGGGGTAAATGAGAAGCTAACAAAGACCTCTAACGCAAAATTACGAATTGGGCATGATCAAAGGCACCCTATGATAGCTCACACTAAGGAGCCGACGTGTTTCAGCCTCACGTCGAGTTTATACGTGCTCGCCTAAAAGGGGTTCAATTTTTCTCGATCAAAGAACGACCAATATGTTTTGACTAAAGGAGTTGAGGTCGTCATATTTTCGCTCCGAAATGGGTTGGTATTTTTTATCCAAAGTAGTCTATAATTTGTTCACCCTAAAATCGAGGTCGGGGTGGGGGCGAGAGTCGAGGGCGGTTTGGGGGAGAGGGGTTTTGCTTAAAAGAGATACGGGAAAATATGTTTTTGAGCACGTGTGGAGCGAAATTAGTCAAAGTCGGACTTGGGAGTCATCAAGGGTCCGAAAAATAAAAATAAAAATAAAAATAAAAATTAAAAATCACATAACTTTATAGAAATCGCAACGAACGAGCGTATGATTTCGGAGACCAAACGTCTATTAACGTCGAGTAACAACTTAGCCTCTCGGGAGCTAACAAGACACGTTTCGACCTCCACAAGGGGATATCCTTTGGAGTTCAACATTTCGTGCTTGGCAATAACTTAGCCTTCGGGACCTAAAAATTGCATTCTCAACTCCATAAAAGAATACCCCTTAGAGGTCATTATTCTTATGCACTTTCAAGCCTCCGGGAACTGAAAGGTCACGTAAAAACCCATGTCTTTGTGGACACTCGTACTCCTAGCTGGAGGTTAAGGGGTCGCACTCTCTTTGGGATGTTCCCTAGCGAGACTCATGCACTTTTAAGCCTCCGGAAGCTGAAAAGTCACGCAAATACCCATGTCTTTATGGGCACTCGCACTCCTAACTGGAGGTTAGGGGATCGCGCTCTCCGTGGGATGTTCCCTAGCGAGACTCATGCACTTTCAAGGCTCCGGGAGCCGAAAGGTCGCACAAAGACCCATGTCTTCATAGGCAATCGCACTCCTAACTGGAGGTTAAGGGGTCGCATTTTTGTGGGATGTTCCCTAGCGATACAAACATACTCAAGCACTTTCAAGCCTCCGGGAGCTAAAAGGTCGTGCAAAGACTCATGTCTTCATGGGCACTTGTACTCCTAACTCGGAGGTTAGGGGTCGCCCCTCTCTATGGGATGTTCCCTAGCGAGACTCATGCACTTTCAAGCCTCCGGGAGCTGAAAGGTTGCGTAAAGACCTATGTCTTCATGGGCACTCGCACTCCTAACTGGAGGTTAGGGGGTCGGGCTCTCCGTGGGATGTTCCCCAATGAGACTTATGCACTTTCAAACCTCCGGGAATTGGAAGGTCGCGTAAAGACCTATGTCTTCATGGGCACCCGCACTCCTAACTTAAGGTTAGGGGGTCGTATTCTCCGTGGGATGTTCCCTAGCTGATGAAGAGCAAGCTAGCAAGGGCCATGGGCTACTAGCTAAACTACATGGAGAACTAAGCTTGTGTGAAGGTCAAGTGTGGACGCCTAACTCTTCTATTCTAGTACATATGGTGTAAGTTGAGTCCGGGTGTGAGAGGCCATGAACGTTGCCATTTCATATCAATTGGTACATAAATAAGTTGATGCTTAGAAGTTGAGGTATAATAAGGAAAGACGCTCCACAAACCGAAGGATCCATATTTGGATATTTGAACTATCAAAGGGTGAATTCTAGATGAATCTCCAAGCACTACCTCTAGTGTAAGGAACTATGTGTTGGACCAATTAGAAGCAAGCTTGCTCAAGGGGAAAGGAAATACTTGGCCGAGAACTACTATTCCATCTCGGCCACATGTTCCCTAGAAACCACAATGCTTGGCCGTGATTCACTATGCAATTCCGGCCACATGTTCCAACACTAACTTGAAGAAGGGGAAAGCTCAAGTGTAATCTAGGCCATTGATCTTGATCATACTTTACTTGCCTTATATTATGTTTAGCCTTATTTTTGAGCATTACAAATACATCTTGTATTCGGCCATGTAAAGACACTTTTGATATTGAATACAAATTGAGCTTGTGAACGTTCTTCCCCTATTGAACTCTCAATTGCTGTATCCAAGTGTGGCATACTTGGTGGTGCTCGGTTGAGTCCTTGAGTTTTGCTAGTGATGAATTATGTATCTAGCTTAGCTCTTAGTGCCCCAAAGTTTCTTAAGGTGGTGTTTCGTATCCTTAAGGGCCTTGGTTTTATCCTTGCTAGTTTACTCATTAAGCACTCGTCATTCACACCATTATCCAACCTACCTTACACGTTCTCCCTTCCTCTCGGTTCCTTGCTTGACTATACATCAGACTCGGTATTAGCGCAAGTTCCGTTTCCTTGGTGGAGTTATTTTTCTTCTAAAAACAAAACACTTCAAAAACCCCTAAACTACAAAATCAGCCGAAACCCACAAAAATTCCGGTTCTCAAACATGAGTGCTAGCATGACTTTGGAAGAGAGGTTTGAGGTGTTGATGAAAGAAAATGAATACCTTCGAAAACAACTTGGGCAATCCATGAGAGAAAAGCGTGATCAATTGAGAAGCATTTCCCTCCCTCTCGGCTTAATCCTAGCTCCAACGAAGATGATGAAGGAAGCAATCCCTTTGCTTCCTCGGATAAGCCTAGTGAAAGGAGGTCAAGGCGAGGCTCTAGGTGTGCAAAACATCATTCCCATGACTTCAAAGTGGAGATTCTCGGAGTTTGAAGGGCGCCTAAATTCGGATGAGTTCTTAGGTTGGCTAAAAACCGTGGAAAGAATATTTGACTATAAGGACGTGCCAAAAGAGAAGAAAGTGAAGCTTGTTGCCCTCAAGCTTAGAGGTTTTGCATCAACATGGTGGGAAAACTTGGTGCACAAACGAGTGAGGGAAAGGAAGTCCAAAATCGAAGTTAGGAGAAAATGAGATCAAAACTCAAGGCTCGTTTCTTGCCCCCAACTTACATTCAAGATAGTTATTCCCATCTCCGTAATTTACAACAAGGAAGTATGAGTATGGAGGAGTACACTTGTGAATTTGAGAGATTGCTTATCAAGTGTCATAACTAAGAAATGAAGATCAAACGATAGTGAGATATCTTGGGGGCTTAGATGCAAAATATGCTCAAGTAGTAGAGTTGTAACAATTCTCTACTTTTGATGAAGTGTGTCATTTGGCGCACAAAATTGAACAACAAAGGAAGCTCCGATTTACCAAAAGGAAATGCCCAAAACCCTTTTACAAGGGAAGTCCACAACCAATTCCACAAAAACCCCAAGCTCCACAAAACAACCTATGACCCTTCCTACCCCAAATCTGCCCAAACAACCACCAAAACCCAATGACACTCGGAGATGCTTTAAGTGTCATGGCCTAGGACACATTGCTTCGGAATGTCCTAATAGAAGAGTAGTAACTTTGGTGGAATTCCAAGAACATTACATGGAAGAAGAGGAGACCGAGAAGGAGCTATACCTAGTGGATGAAATAGAGGAAGTAGTTGAGGAGGCGGATGAAGGGGAACTCTTGGTTTTAAGGAGAGCTTTGAGAGGATTCAAAGACCCTAAAGAGGAGCAACGTGAGAACATATTTCACACTAGAGGCACGGTGCATGCAAGGTTTGCTCTATTATTGTGGATGAAGGAAGTTGCACAAATGTAGCCGCTTCGACTATGGTAAAGAAGCTTGGACTTATTACTTTGGCTCGTCCTCATCCTTACAATATTCAATGGCTAAACCAAGGTAAAGGCCTCCAAGTCAATTCTAGATGTCTTATTTCATTTAGTATTGGCAAGAATTATCATGATGAGTTGTGGTGTGATATTATTCCTATGGATGCTTGTCATTTGTTGCTTGGGAGGCCTTGGCTTTTTGATAGAAGAGTTATGCATGATGGGTTCATGAACACCTACACTTTTACCAAAGATGGAAAGAAGATCACCTTGGCCCCTCTATCCCCAATCCAACTCACAAAAACAAAGCCACAAAAAGACTTCCTACAAACCGACCTCTTGCTTACGTTGGGAGAGCCCCTTCTCAAAGCAAGGCAACATGAGTTTAGACCCATGCAAGAACTCATTCTACTCCCCACAAATGAACCTGAATGCCCTTTCCAAAGCTTACATCCCCTAGCAAAGACCTATTATCCAGATTTGCCCATGTTTTTCCTAATGAAATTCCCCTTAGCCTTCCTCCACAAAGAACCATTCAACACCACATAGACCTTATCCCAGGGGCTATTTTACCCAACAAACCCGCATATAGGATGAATCCTAAGGATGCTCAAGAAGTCCAAAGGCAAGTTGATGAGTTGGTGGCTAAAGGCCTTGTGAGAGCAAGTAGGAGTCCATATGCGGTGCCTACTCTTTTGGTACCGAAGAAGGATGGATCCATGAGAATGTGTGTGGATAGCCGTGCTATAAACAAGATCACTATCAAGCATAGGCATCCCATACCTAGACTTGAGGATATGCTTGATGAGCTCCATGGTTCACAAGTATTTTCCAAGGTGAATTTAAGAAGTGGATACTACCAAATTCGGATTCGAGAAGGAGATGAATGGAAGACGACATTTAGCACTAAGGGTGGATTGTATGAGTGGCTTGTAATGCTGTTCGGATTATCTAATGCACCTAGAACTTTCATGAGGCTCATGAACCAAGTGTTTAGGGCCTTTCTTGGCAAATTTGTGGTGGTTTATTTTGATGATATTTTGATATATAACAAAGATGAGGAGGAGCATTTCGGTCACCTTACTCAAGTCCTTGAAGTTTTAGAAGAAGAGAAGTTGTTTGGCAACTTCTAAAAGTGCACATTCTTTGTCACCGAAGTCTCTTTTCTTGACTATGTTGTTTTTGGCCACGACATTAAGGTGGATGAGGAGAAAGTCGAAGCTATCAAAACTTTGCCAATCCCTTAAAGAATTCATGATGTAAGGAGTTTCCATGGGCTAGCATCCTTTTATAGGCGGTTCATCAAAAATTTAGCTCCATCACTACGCCCATAACTGAAGTATTGAAGGGTAGCTATTTCAAATGGGGTGGCAAAGCTCAAGAAGCCTTTGAGATGATAAAGGAAAAGCTTACTCATACACCGGTTCTAGCCTTACCTAGCTTTGAAAAGATTTTTGAGGTTGAATGTGATGCTTGGGGAGTTGGCATTAGAGGAGTTCTCTCTCAAGAAGGACGGCCTATAGCATTCTTTAATGAGAAACTTTGTGACTCAAGAAGGAAGTACTCAACTTATGACAAGGAGTTTTATGCCATTGTGAGATCCTTAGAACATTGGAGCCATTACCTTATGGCAAATGAATTCATTTTGTATTCGAATCATGAACCCTTGAAGTACATCCAAGGGCAACATAAAATCAATCCAAGGCATAGAAAATGGGTAGAGTATTTACAAACTTTCCATTTTACCATTAAGCATAAATCGGGCAAGTTGAACAAGGGAGCGGATGCATTCTCAAGGAGGTATCTCTTGTTGTTTCAATTGCAAACTCAAGTTCTTGGTTTTGACCATTTAAAGTCCTTGTACTCTAATGATCCAGATTTTGATGAGTTGTTCCACACTTGTCAAAAACACCCCAAGGGAGAATTCCTAGTCCAAGACGACTTCCTTTTCAAAGGCACTCGGTTGTGTGTACCTCGTTGTGGCACTAGAGAACTACTAATCCGAGAGGTTCACAATGGAGCTTTGGCTAGCCATTTTGGCGTGAACAAGACAACAAGCATGCTAAGAGAACATGTCTTTTGGCCGAACATGGAGAAAGATGTTCAAGACATCTTAAAGAGGTATGCGGTTTGTCAAGAAGCAAAGAGCCATTCCCTTCCCCAAGGGCTCTACACACCCCTTCCAACACCAAGTCAACTAGGGGAGGACGTAAGCATGGATTTTATTTTAGGGCTGCCAAAAACGCAAAGAAACAAAGACTCCATCCTGGTGGAGGTGGACCATTTTTCTAAAATGGCTCACTTTGTTCCATGCAACAAGACCAATGATGCCACTCAAGTAACTGATTTATACTTCAAGGAGATTGTGAGGCTACATGGTATTCCTAAGTCCATTGTTTCGGATCGAGATAGCAAATTTCGAAGCCATTTTTGGATCACGCTATGGAAGAAATTGGGGACCAAGCTGAAATTTAACACTACTTGTCATCCATAAATGGATGGACAAACGGAGGTTACAAACCGAACACTAGGTATGCTATTAAGAGATTTGATTAAGACAAATGCCAAGGCTTGGGATCAACTCCTACCTCAGGCTGAGTTTGCTTATAATGGTGCTCCCAAGTAAGGCCACGGGGATGAGCCCTTTCCAAGTGGTCTACAACATTGAACCCTTAACTTCTCTTGACTTGACACCAAGAGGAATAGACGAAAAACCAAGTGTTGAGGCTACCAAGAGGGTTCAAAAATCCAAAAGATGCATGAAAAGGTGAGAGCAAAAATTGACCAAACCAATGCGTCCTACAAGCAACGGATTGACAAGGGAAAGAAAAGAAAGGTCGTCCAGCCCGGTGACCTCATGTGGGTGCACTTAAGAAAGGAACGCTTTCCTTCCAAGAGGAAGAACAAGCTAATGCCTAGGGCTGAGGGACCATTTGAGGTATTAGAGAAGATCAATGAGAATGCTTACAAGGTTGATTGACCCGGAGAATATGAAGTCTCCATAAGCTTCAATGTGGCTGACTTATCCCCTTATTTTGATGATGACACACTAGAGAATTTGAGGGAAAATTCTTCCTTACAAGGAGAGAATGATGGAGAGCAAGCTACCAAGGGCCATGGGCTACTAGCTAAACTACATGGAGAACTAAGCTTGTGTGAAGGTCAAGTGTGGGCGCCTAACTCTTCTATTCTAGTTCACATGGTGTAAGCTGAGTCCGGGTGTGAGAGGCCATGAACATTGCGATTTCATATCAATTGGTACATAAATAAGTTGATGCTTAGAAGTTGAGGTACCCACAAACCGAAGGATCCATATTTGGATATTTGAACTATCAAAGGGTGAATTTTAGAGGAATCTCCAAGCACTACCTCTAGTGGAAGGAACTATGTGTTGGACCAATTAGAAGCAAGCTTGCTCAAGGGGAAAGGAAATACTTGGCCGAGAACTACTATTCCATCCCGGCCACATGATCCCCGGAAACCACAATGCTTGACCGTGATTCACTATGCAATTCCGGCCACATGTTCCAACACTAACTTGAAGAAGGGGAAAGCTCAAGTGTAATCTAGGCCATTGATCTTGATCATACTCTACTAGCCTTAGATTATGTTTAGCCTTATTTTTTAGCATTACAAATACATCTTGTATTCGGCTATGTAAAGATACTTTTGATATTGAATACAAATTGAGCTTGTGAACGCTCTTCCCCTATTGAACTCTCAATTGCTTGTATCCAAGTGTGGTATACTTGGTTGTGCTCGGTTGAGTCCTTGAGTTTTGCTAGCGGTGAATTCCGTATCTAGCTTAGCTCTCGGTGCCCCAAAGTTTCTTAAGGTGGTGTTTCGTATCCTTAAAGGCCTTGGTTTTATCCTTGCTAGTTTACTCATTAAGCACTCGTTATTCACACCATTATCCAACCTACCTCACACGTTCTCCCTTCCTCTTGGTTCCTTGCTTGACTATACATCACTAGCGAAAGACACACACTCAAGAACTTTCAAGCCTCCGAGAGCCAAAAGGTCACATAAAGACCCACAACGACTTTACCGTGGGCAAACTCATATTTTTAATTCAAGATACATATGGGCTTTAACGCCTTAAGGGTCCTAAAGGGACCATGGGAGAACTTATCCCCCTGTAAGACTCTTTTTTCTCTCGAAGGGGCTAAGTAAAAATCGTTCATTGCAATGAAACCTCAACCATAAGACAGAAAAGCAAAGAGAGATAAGATCGACAAAATAAACTTCGTTTATCCATTCACCCGCTAAAACAAGGGTATGAAGCACGCCATTGCAATGCGGTTGAAGTGCTAAAAGATCGAGGCTAGCATGTTAAAACGCTACCATTATACTACAAAGATAAAGGCCGGAAGCATGACGCTACAACAACACTAAAGCATCTACGAACAAGACGCTACTATGATGTCTTAAGGCTAGGACAAGGACCATGATCGGGATCTCACTTCTTCTTAGAGAGGCCACCCTTCTTCCGCTTAGGAGGTTCCTCCCCTTCTCCTTGGGTAGGTTCCTTTGGTCGAGAGAAGATCGGGATGATGGGCCATCCACTAACTCGCCACTCTCCAAGAGAGGATAAGACGACGAGCCTACACTCGAAGTGGCACCTTCTCCCGCTACGTCACTTACTCGAAGAACTCAAGGTCCTTGCACGAAGCTCGACAATGCGATCGTGGTTGTGCTCCACCCAAGCCTCGAGGACATCCCACTCGGGACGGATCGCAGCTTGAAAAAAAAACCTAAGATACTCCGCTCGTCGTTTATCAACCCTGACTTCCAAGCATCATCAATGAGCTCCCTATAGAACGACTCCGCGATAAGGGATGATTCGCGATGTTCAATAGCCGCTTGCTCGCACAATTTCTCGTAACCAGCAGAAAGTGCTCGGTAATTCATTTTCACTATGACCAAAGGGGGAGTTTAGTTAAAGAATAGCCCTAGTACTAGACACGAAATAGGCCGCTCTCCTAAAACGACGACGAAATTCTTGGCCTTCCTCAACATCAATCCAAGTAATATGCTTGGACCCTTTGGTGTGGATTGTTCCTTATCAAGGAGGTAGGGTGCCTCCTTTTCTAGCACATGCCGGTCGCTAAAGATTTCTAAACCAGGTACTATGATGCCCTTCTCTTTCATATAATAAGGCTCACGAAAACCATAGTAGGGAAACTCATCCCCTTCTTTCAGGAATTGCCCATTTAGTATGAGGAAAGGGTTTGATTGAACGCACCTGTGAGTGGTGCGGTCCTCTTACTTTGTATCTCCCATTTAGCTTTGGCTATTTCCTTAGTAGTTGGACGATAGCCTAGTCCGAACTTGTAGTTATTGGTGGGCTCAAGGGGTTAAAAGATCGGGTGGTATGCCCTCATGCTTACAGACTAAGCTAGGAAAATACATCTTCCTTAGTATCGGATGGACATTTGGGTTGACATAACGATTGAAGTTAAAAGGTGCTTCATCCTTGTCTATAGCAGACCATGGTCTCGAATCCATAGAGCTCTTCATCTTCAACATCATGCTCGATTTCAACAACAGACTCTTTGGAAGTGATGGTGGAACAAAGGTTATCTCCTTTAAGGGTTACTACTTGACCTTTGAAAATCATTTTAACATTCCGATGCAGTGTAGAAGGCATTGCTTGATGGTCGTGTAACCAAGGGCATCTTAGAAGTAGGTTGAATGTAGCTGAAATGTCTTGGACTTGGAAGTCAATATTTTTCACTGCTGGTCCAACATTGATCGGAAAAGTCACCGTTCCCAAAACCGTCCTTTTAGAATTATCATAGGCTCAAAGATGAACAATTTACTTAGAGAGTTATAGCTCTCTAATACTTAATCTTTTGGTAGTTCTCCTAGGACGAGACATTTATGACGGATCCATTGTCCACTAAGGTTAGAGGAATAAAGTTGTTAGTGCAAGTGACAATTAACTAAGGGGCATTATTGTGTGCAATGCCTTCTTTAAGTAGGTGCTTTTTGTTGAATGTGATGGTTCTATCCTCATGATTGACCAATCCCGCTACCTCCTCAAATGTATAAGAGAGAACTCAATATTGCTAAATGCATCAATTAAGGCTTGCCTATGGTTTTGGGAGGCGAGATATAAGTTACTAGAAGGAAATGTCGACTTTGAGTTTCGAAGCTATTTTAAGATTGGGTATTCTTCTTTAGGAATTTCTTTTTCTTTTGGGCGTGCTTGACTTTGTTGTGGACATCTTCTTCGTCACTTACGCATAATCCATGGACTTCGGGTCTAGGGAAGGTAAACTAACAAGTGGGTAGGACTTATCAATGTCTTGAATGAAGATAGATGGATGCCACTAACCTGGAATGGATTCATAAAAGATAGCTAACGTATCGCTGAATGGGTACTTGTTGTTGTTAGGTTTTTGAGTGCCTTAGGGAGAGGAAGTTGTCCATTGCGAAACATATTCTCTAACTTGTTCTTGAATGTCCAACATTGCTCCATATCGTGTCCTCATGTATGGTGGTACTTACGGAATTTTCCTGCATCCCAATGTTTTGACTTGTTTTGTTGTTTCTAATTACTGTTCCTATAGGCGACAACTCAATCTTTGCTTTAGATAATAGACGGTCAAGGGCTTGAGCATAAGTAGTATCCATAGGAGGGTAGTCATTATACCTGTTAAGGTTATTGACATCTGCACCCCTACTAGTATTGCCTTGATTAGAGGTTTTCTTGTGCTTGGATTGATAATTACCTATATCTAGCCTCGAATTTTGTGGTCGTGGCCGATAACTCTTCTTCTATCAGCATGCCTGCATCTCTAAGGGCCGTGAAGCTCATAAATGGTAGGAATTTATGATGCTGGTTATAAGCAAGCCGAAAGTTCTTGATGATAATTCTAACTTGGTCCTTCTTGGAAGGTCGGTCTATTATATAGGCACCCTTTACCCTCCATCCGGTGAGGAAGTCGAGTAAAGTTCTCTTTCTTCCCTTGTTTAATCAACTCCATGTATGTAAGAGTAACAGGAAGATAAATGTTATAGGAGTATTGGTGTAGATACTCCTTACACGAAATATTCCAGTTGGTGACCTTGCGTGGGTCAACTGCATTATACAACTTTATTACATCACTGTCAAATGTCCATGGGAAGATGATGTCATAAGTGTCTTCGAGTACATTTTTAAGAGTCATTGCTCCTAAGAAGTTACGAACATGGTGATGGGGATTTTCAAAACCATGAAACTCGAGGTCGGGCATGGTAAAGTTCGGAGGTAACTTCCCTTTAGGGATTGAAGTGAATCTTGTGATATCAAAGTAGCAACTCTTGAATATGGAGGATTCCCTTAACATTTGTTCTATTTGATCTATGCATGGATCGGACTTAGGCTTAAGCTTGGGACTAGGTTCGGAGTAGGTTCCGGATCGGGTGGAGGTCGAGCTTCTTTTTCACCATTGTTTTTATTATCCTAGAGTCTTTCGGATGAATGCAAGAGTTTTAGATATGGACTCTATCTTTTTGTCTTAGGCCTTAATTCGGGCTTCCAACTTGGTTGAGGATTCATTGAGCAAAGTAATGACAGGAGATTATTTTATTCCTCCGTCCATTGGAGGGGAATTGTTTTTGGGTACTATCCTAAGACGAAAGATTAACCGAACCGGTGTTGTGTGCAATGACGTTGGTCACACCGGTGTAGATCGAGATGTCGCGCGACGGGAAGAGGTAGTGGACTTATTTACGAGGCGTTCTAACCTTTTGAAGCTTGGATTCCGAGAAAACTCAATAGCGGAAGGCTTCCTTATTCTGCAAGCACAAAGGATAACTGCTTAGGACCATGTGTAGGAGCACCAACTTTTGGGAGGAAGGGACTCAAGTGTAAGACCCGAAAAACTAAAAAAAGAATGCTTTTTGTTTAGATGCACTTAAGAAATGCAAAACAATTGAAATGAAATGTAATGATGCAAATGACTTAGTTTGGCATTTTTTTAATTTGGCTAAATGCAAAATTGAATGCATAAATGGACTCACTTAATTTGGGATGAATTTATGGAAGGTTTGCTCGTGGAGAATCTAAGTCACCGTAGAGAGGGGGTGAATAGGGTGGTGAAGAAAATTAAACGATTTTTGCAACAAATTAGCAAAACAGTAAATTCTAAGTCTAGATTGGACTTAGAAAAGTGATAACACGATTTACATGGAAACCCTCTTGGGGCAGAAAACCATGGACGAGTGCTAGTCCGAGCACCAAGTCAAATCCGCTATTTTGAATCCACAAAATACAAGGATCGACTATACTAGAATTGCTCCCTTAAACAATTCCTTACAATGTTTTCCTAGACTCAAAAGTTCCCTTATCTAATCTACTACTCTTGACTGAGGTAACCTTTACAATCGGGGACAAGCGAGCTGAGTTAACCCTTAGAACTCAGTCAAGGGACCTTACTCGAAAGTAAGAAAAGAATATGACTGATTATAAGACTTTCTTCACAACTAAGAAAATATTAAATACAAACTTGGAGTTATAAGTAGAAGATTGAATAAGAATGAAAACAATAACGTTTGCTCAAGTAATGTGGTCAGCATCTTCTAGTCTTGTGAGGTGGCTTCTATTTATATCCAACCAGGCAAAGTGACCGTTGAGTCTTGGTTCTAGACAGAAGCCTTTACTAGTTGTTTTAACGGCTCTTCCGAGTCACTCGGAAAAGATCCATTGGGATGTGGACATTGTGCAATGGCTCTTGGCTCTAAAAGATGGTCCAATCACTTGGTGATGACTGAAAGTTGTGGTGGAAACAACCGTTAAGCCTAGAGATAGAGTTTTCCAGTTTTGGAAACACTCAACCGTAACACGATGTCCGAGCCATATCCAAAATTGGGTAAAACTTATCTCATTGGTGTTTGACAACTAAAAGCCGGTTAATTTTGTATTTCAAAAAAATGAGTTAGGTTTGTTTGAATAAACTACAAAAGAAAACCACATTGGTTCTTAAAGTATAAAATACTTTGGTCTAAGATTATGCATAGATAATAATTAAATTAGAACAATTAAATGCTTAATTATCCGTGGTTTAAAAAATGGAATTTTCCGAGTCTAATATTCGATATACTCAAATTCCATCTGAGTCAATCCTAAGGATTATCAAGTGGAGAGGGAAAAATATCGAGTATAACAACTTGATCTGGTTAAATAGTTCTCAAGGAAATAAACTGACTTAGAATAAGGAATTAACACTCGTAATTCTCTTTGCGTTGAAATACACAGATCAGTACTCGGAATAAAAGTGTTATAGAAATTATTTGAGAATGCAATAGTTCCGAGTGATGTCCGAGTGAGTCGAAACATCGGTGTAGGAGATATGCAATAAGGTTCTTTCCGAGTCGGTCGAACGGAATGAAAACTTATGAAGACTCGGACTTTGCATGAAAAACATTCTAAGTACTATCAAGGAATCAAGTACAAACTTCATCTCTTGTAAGTTTTGATTTCAAGTCATTCTAAGTGCTATAGAAACTTTTATGAGTGATATAGAAATTTTTCCGAACGATACGAGAACCTTCTCCGAGTGTTACGTAAACTATTGCCTATGTTTTCATTTGATTTTGACTGACTCAAAAAGCATACTCTTACTCGTCTTTTCACATTTGTAGTTTTAAGTCACTCGGACAACCCTCGGATTTATCACATGTTCAAGCACTCACTCTAACACGTTTAAACTTAGGTCCGAGTCTCGTATTCCAAGTTCGAGTAAATTACTACATTAATTTATCTCTTCTAGTCAGCTTGTGTTGTTTGAACTTTATCTCGGTTAGATCAAGCACTCTTACTCCGATATTCTTTATCTAACTTGATCTTTCTCCGAGATAGACTTAGATGGAATTTGAGTATAACGAATATTAGACTTAGAAAATTTCATTCCTTTCGACTCATATAATTATGCACTCAATTATCTTAATTAAATTATTATCTATGTCTAATCATTGGACCAAAGTATTTTATACTTTGAGAACCAAAATTAATTTACTTTTGTAGGTTATTTAAACGAGGTTATCCTACTTTTGAACTACAAAAGTAACCGGTTTCAAGATGTCAAATCGCCTGCAGACAAGGCTTTTTCTACTTCCGACCAAGGCCCAAAACCTATGTCGGGGTTGTCTGTTTCCAAAACTGGAAATCTTCAACGCTAAACTCAACGGTGGTTTCCACGTAAATTCCGAGGTCATACTTTTCCGAGTCCAATCTAGACTCGGACAGTCTTAAAATTTATTTTAAACTTTAATCTTCCATTTATTGTTCAAATTTCGTCATCACCCTATTCACCCCCTTCTAGGGTGATTGATTCTCTCCAAGAGCGCACCTTCAACTTACACACGAGTTTTTATAGTACTCGAATGACTTGAAATCAAAATTTAAGAGAGATACGATTTATACCGGAGTCTTCATGTAATACTCATAATGACTTGGAGTTAGAAACTAGTATTCAATCTCCCCTTTTTGATGAAAGAAATTCCACACTTAGAATCTTGTTAGTGCGAGACATGAGTTTTCATTTTTAATGATCAAAACATATCAATGCGAAGAGTGACGGATGAGAGGCATTCCATACTATACAACATCACTCGTAATAGCTTATGTGGAAAATAAATCAGAGCAAGGAAATGAATAGATTATATCGGAGAAGAAAGGTAAGAAGAAATATCTAATTCGAAACATGTAACTCGAAATAACTCTGTTCGAAAAAAATTCATTCATTCATTGCTCAAAAAAAAAAAAAAAGAAAGAGTAAGCTCCCCTAAACACAACATTAAGTTTTCTATATTCTCTCCCCTAGCATTTCATCAAAAAGAGGGAATAAAATGGCAAAAAATACACTTGATGTTGGACAAAAAAATTAAGAGGAGGGGGCGTGCTTGTCGAGAAGAGGAGGGACGAGCGATGCAGCTGGCGTTGATATGCTTGGGAGGAGGTGGATGATCGCGGCGGCGGAAGCACGGGGATGTCCGAAAGTTACTCCGTCCTGGTTTTGAGAGCTAGAGGTATATCTTCCTCAGGCTCATCCTCTTGGAAGACAGATGAGGGAGGTGCTTCGACTTAGCAGAGAGTGGATCGACCAATGTCTCCAACTTCTTCCGACCCACTCGGATTGAGGTCCGAGGAGATCGGTTCCGGTTCGGGAGCTGCTACACCATGGCCCTCGGGTTGAGTGGCCTCTTCTTTTCTTTCTCCTCTTCCTTCTCCTCCTCAGGTCAGGCTGCTTCAGACTTCTTCTTCTACCTCAGCCGAGGTAGTCTTCGCTGGGCTGGAGGACTCCTCGAAGTATCCGAAGTTTCGGGTTCCGGGCAGCCTTGGATCCGCATTCTAGAAGAAGTTGGAGATGCTCGTGCCGCTCGTTAATGATGCCCTTGAACTCTATCAACATATCATGGTTCTCCTCAATCCGAGACTGCCCGGTCTTCCGGTTGATAATCGAGCCTTGAAGAACATTTTTGAGAGAGCGGAGGGCGTCTCGAAGTTCTTCGGACACGAAGAAATTTTGTCTACCAATACGGTAAACATAGCAACAGAGGTTGAAGGAGGTGGTTGAGAAGTAGAGGGACCAGTAGAGGGAGGAGGAAGTGGTAGAAGAGTTTGAGTCCGAGTGGGAGGGGGTGAAGGAGGTTTCAACCTAGACCCATGGACCCGCACACCGGGCTTGACTTCCTGGTACCCCTAGCCCATAAGCTCCTTTCTGCCAACCAGAATGGCATCCTCAAAAATGACATTTAGATCCGAGGGGAGAGTAATCTTAAACCGTTTGAAAACAAACGTTAAGAGAGCTCTAAAGGGAAAAGGGACGGATTTTTAGACTGAGCTGGCACGAAGCCCATATGATCAATAATGAAAGGAAAGAGGTCTACATCGTAGCCCTCTAGAATGTCAAACATGGCTTTGAGAATCTTGGAGTTTGGATTCTCCTTGCTAAATAATGAGAAAAGAAGGTTCTCATCGGAATGAAACAAAGCAGACCTTGCCTTAGATTTCATCTCGAGTCACAAAGAGTTCTTTCGTGACTCAGGTACTTCTTTGGCATATTTTTCAAAGAAGTCATCTGCGACTTCCATGAAAGGAATAGGATTAGAGTTGAGAAAGAGAGAAGAAGCTTTGAAAATTTTCTGAAGGAGAGGGAGGTTAATACAAACGATCTTCCCTTGTACTTTTGAGGTGATGACACCCTTAGAATGGGACATGTTTGAATAGAACTCGCGGTGAGTTCTGGATAGATGAAATCATTGAAACACAAATAATTGTAGACTCTAGTGTCTCGAATGTGTTTTAACCACAAAAACGATGTGGTTTGGAAGAACTTGTCATCCAACGTAAAGTGTTGGGTGACAAAGATTTTCGAGGGGTTAGAGGTACCCTCTTAAGGAGTTTTAGTGCAGGGCTTTTTGGTAGCAGACCCCAATAAATCACGTGTTGAACCTCTTTTAGGCATGGTAAGATTTTTTGAGAAATAGAGAGGACACAAGAGAGTAAAGAGAGAGAGAGCGCTTAGAATTCAAAGTGAGAGAGAGAATGCGAGTGAGCAAGACTTCTTAGAGTGGAGATCAAGAAGGCAAGTGAGTAAAGTAAAGAAATGAAGGTAAAGGGATGATATTTATAGCGAAAAGAAGTGACACTTGGCCTTCGGTCCGACCTGAAGCTCTAATGGCGATATCAAATGGGTGTGACATTCTCCTCTTCAATGGCTAGAATTCTAACAGACTTTCTTCCAATGGCTAGTTTTCTCCGATCGAAATGGGCGCCAAAGAGAGATAGAGAGAAGAAAGACTTTTCGAAAATATTTATGAAATTCTCCATTTATCTAGAGATAATTCCGGATGTTTGATGTCCATTTTGCTCAAAAACTGAGTCCGACTTAGTATGGTTTCCGAGTGACTCGTAACACTCGGAGACCTAATAACTCATAGCTCGGCTTCACTCGGTCAACTCGATCCATTTGTTATTAAAACAAAGCGTACAACACATAATTATGCAAGGATAATTCACTTAGAAATCACATAATCATGTATTAATCATACCAAGCTCATTCCTAATAATGAAAAAACTGATCTTCACTAAGTGGCTTAGCGAAAATATCACCTAACCGAAATTTCTTAGGAATGAATTCAAGTTCAATATCGCCTTTCTCGTAATGGTCTCTCGAAAATGATACATGGCCTCAATATGCTTTGTTTTTTAGTGTTGAACCGGATTCTTGGTAATGCTTATTGCACTTTGATTGTCAAACTTGATTGGGATAGATTTGAATGATAACCCTAGATCCTTCAAGTGCTCGCTTGATCCACGGAATCCGAGCACAGCAAGCTCCAACCGCAATGTACTCGGCTTCGGCAGTTGATAGAGCAACATGAATTTTGTTTCTTTGTGTGATAGGAGATGAGGGATTGATCCAGAAATGGGCATGCTCCTGATGTGCTCTTTCTAAACTTTGTATCCAACATAATTAGCATCCGAGTATCCAATGAGAGTCGGTTCCGAGTCTTTTGAAAACCATAGACCACGATTCCGAGTCCTTGCAAGATATCTAAAAATTCTCTTCACCACGGTGAGTCTGTGATTCTTTTGGATTAGCTTGAAATCTTGAACAAAGGCAGTACATCGAACATGATATCTAGCCTATTAGATATGAGATAAAGTAGAGATCCGATCATACCTCCGTAGAATTTTTGATCTACAACTTTACCTTTCTCATCCGAGTCCAGTTTCTTTAACTAAAAAACTCTTAACATAGGGTTTCATTAGTAGTTCCAAAAATAATATCATCAACATAAATCTAAGCGATAAGAAAATCTTTCCCCTTGGTTTTTATGAAAAGAGTTTTATCAATCTGAGCTCTTTTGAAATCATTTTAAACCAAGAAACCGCTTAGTCTTTCATACAAAGCTCTAAGAGCTTATTTAAGACCATATAAAGCTTTTTACAATTTGAAAACATAATTTGAAAATTCCGAGTTTTCAAATCCAGGGGTTGCTGAACATAGACTTCTTCTTGTATGAAACCATTCAGAAAAGAACATTTGACATCCATTTGAAAGCTTCATATTCGTGTTAGATGCAAATGCCAACAAGATTTTGATTGCCTCAATCCTAGCAATAGGTGCAAAGGTTTCCCCACAATCAATTCCTTCCTCTTGATTGTAACCCTGGGCAACAAGTCTAGCCTTATTTCTAACTACCCACTCTTCCTCATCCAGTTTGTTCTTAAAAATCCATTTGGTTCCTATGACTGGGTGGTTAGATGGTCGTTTGGTCGAGTCCGGACTTGGTTTATTTCAAATTGATTGAGCTCTTTTTGCATGGCCTCTACCCATTTAGGTTCATTTAGGGCTTCTAGTGCATTTTTTGGTTCTGTTAATGATATGAATGTAGAAAATGCACATAGATTATGCAAAGAAGATCCAGCTTCTTACCCCACCCTTGATGTCGAAAGTATGCTTTTAGGTGGGTGGCTGGATATATTGAAAGCTTTATATGTCCTTTGATTTACCAAGTTTGTTTGTTGAACAGGCTGATCTTCAATTGGTTGATCTTGCTGAGTCTCATTGACTTATTCTTTAGTATTATGAGATGGTTCTCGAGTTTGTTCGATCCGAGTCATACATTATGAGTTGCTCAATTTTAAGTTGCCTCCGTAATTATATTTTGACTCTTTCGGAACTCAGCTTCAAGCAAGGTCGTCTTCATCTCTATTAAGTCCGAGATCCGAGTATGTGGACTCACTTAACCTACCAAGATCAATTTCATCAAAGACAACGTGGATATTTTCTTCCACTTTATTAGTTCTTTTGTTAAAAACTTGATAAGCTTTGCTATGAAATGAATAACCCGTAAATATACCTTCATCCGACCTAGCATCAAACTTAGCCGGACACTCCTTACCATTGTTGTGGACAAAACACTTACACCCGAATGGTTTGAAGTAGGAGATGTTGGGTTTTTTCCCGTTGTAAAGCTCGTAGTTTGTTTTCTTCAAGACAGTCCGATGAGGCATCCGTTGAGTGTGTAATTTGTCTGTGTTGATCGCCTCAGGCCAAAAATAGTAAGGTAGATCATTTTTAATCATCATAGTCCTTCCTATTTCTTCAAGAGTTCTGTTCTTTCTCTCTACTACTCCATTCTCGTTGAGGAGTTCTTCGTGGAGAAAAGTTGTGAGAGATCTCATTCATGTCACGTAAGTCTACAAATTCTAAGTAATCGAACTCCCTTCAATGGTCGGTTCGAATCAGTAATACCCAAAAACTTAAGATGCTTGCTAGGTAATGAACTAAATTATTAAAAGTTAAGTTAAAAATTCAAAATTATTTAATTAAGTGAATTAGAATTTTTACCAAGTCTGAATTAAAACCCGAGGATTGAAACCCAAGCGTGGGCTAGCTAAAATGGGCTTGTGAAATATTTTGAGCCCAATTCACTTGAAAGCCAAAACTAGAAATTAAAATAAAAAGAAAAGAAAATGCGAAATGGGAAGGATAGTCGGCTGGATTTAGAGGAGCTGGTAAAGAGATGAGGGTTAGAGGAGGATTAGTGGCATTTTTGGCAAGTAAATAAGCAAGAGAGAGAAAGGGGTCCAATGGGGTTTTAAGAAGAAAATTACCGAGGTGTTGATTATAGGAAGGAAAGAGGAAATTGAAGATAGGATTAAGAAATAAGTAAACAAGGGAGAGAGAAAAAGACTGGAAAACCGAAAAGGAGCAGAAACACGTAAGAGGAGAAATAGGAACGAGGGAACGAAGAAACACGGGAACGAAAGAAGCAAAAGCAGAGCAAAGAGGAAAGAGAGTCCGAGGGAATTAGGAGCAGAGGAAGAACGAGAGGGTTAAGAGACCCCGAGCGAGAGGCAAAGAGCGTGAGAGAGCCCGAGAGCAATTGGGAAGCAGAAATAGGGGTAAGAAGAACGAGGGAGCGAGAACCTAGACAGAAGCGAGGCAGAGAGATGGTGAGGGATTAAGCAAGAAAAGTGAGAAATCAAGAGACCGAGAAGCGGAATTAGACCGAAAGGGGCAGTGAGAGACCGAAAAGAGCAACAACGTTAAAGGCTCGGGAAAGAGAAACAGAAGGAAGAAGTAGAGGGTCGGAAATAAGAAGGAAGGGGAAACCGAGAGGAAGAAAGGGAAAGCAAAAACAAAAATGGAACCAAATTCAAAATCTTCAAAACCAAAATTCTTAGAACCACTAAGAATCTAAGGTGAGTAATCTGAATTCATCCTCTAAAGATAAAATAAGTTAGGTGGATTCAACTTGAAATTGAAGTATGAAATTGAAAACCTAAGTTAATTGAAGAAGTTAGAGGCCTAAATTCACGAAATTAGCAACTCACGAATTGAAAAGCATGTTACAAATTTGGTGTCCGATTCATGAATTTAGTGATGATTTAGTATTGTTGAGTATGATTAATGCGTCTGTATATTGAGAATTTAATGAAATTAGCTTAAATAGAATTAGTGAGAAAAATCAAGCAAATTGAATTAATGATTTAGGTGCAGATTTTCCAAGTAATTTAGCCTGCTATCTCAATTATTGTGAATTCATGTGTAGCCCAAAATTCTTGTAGCTTCCTGATAATTTATGAGAATTTCCTGTAAATTTTGGTATGTGTTTGATGAGTAGATTGGAACATATGGAATTGTGAGTGAAAATGAGATGTTTTGGGCAAAACCGAAACTAATTGAGTAACTGAATTAAGAACTAAAATTTAAGAAGCTATATGGCTAGATTAAGAGATATATAATGATTAAGGAAAGTTATAGAACCATAAAACCTCCTATGCGCGATATTACGCAATCATGAAAACGATAAGTTCATTGATTAGAAATCCTAATTGATATGTTTATGTGATGATGTATTTATCTTAAAGTACATCGATTATAAATGACATAAGCATGCCTATATGAGTTGGATTGATCACACTTAAGTTGGAACTTGCTTATGTGAATTGTTAGTTGTGAAAAAGTTAAGTATGAAGTCGTTGAGTATGAATTATATGAATTAAGTACATCTCTTCAATAAGTAATAAGAAGATATAAGAAAATATAAACAACTAAAGAAGGGAAAAAGGATTGTGTTATTGATCTAAGACCCCACAAATTAAAGCTACGAATTGAATTGCTTCCACGAATTTCGATAGTATGCGTCCTTCGTAGTTTGAGGCTTGCCTCGAGGCCACGAATTATTTTGCCTCGAGGCCACAAATTGTTATGCCTCCAAGAACCGAGTCCACGAATTGTTTTGGCTCCAAGAACTACGTCTTTAGAGTAGCACATAAATCTTCTTTCCATTCAAAACTAATAATACTTAAAGAATTATGATATTAAGAAACGAATGATTATGCATGATGAACAAGAAAGAAAGAAGTAATGATTTATGAAATGCATAATTGAACTCCGAAGAAGAACGAAAAGAAGAATGAATCTTGATTTCATAAGAAATGAATACGATAAGAAGTAAGATATGATTTACGTGATGAATGCCTTACATGATGAATTATTCTATGACTTACTTGCGTAGAAAGAAGAATGAAGTATGTTTTGATTGAATTCATGAGTAATTGATGTCATATGTGCAGCTCGACAAGCTGGTAAGTTTAGTATCTTACATGTCTTCAGCATATATGATGTCAATCGCATGTTATAAATGAATAGTGAACTTGCTTGTGTTTGTTAATGAATTAATGTGCAAAGTGAAACCAGGTGTTGCGTTTGGGTTATTCACTGGGCTTGTAGAGCTCATGACCTCACCAACATTTAAGGTATAAAAGTAAGACTCTCAGGAGTGGCTTTTGGCTTTCGAAATAGCAGATGGATATGAGATGCCTGGACTTACTACATGTTTTTCCGTATTCTTGTTCCGAAAGATGTGCGTAAATTTGATTGTATGTAAACTTAAGTTTTGACTATGAATATAAAAGCCCTATGTGAATACTCCGAGCGTGTGGCTCACTAAGCTTGTCTTGTTGATACTCCGAGCGTGTGGCTTGTTCGGTTTATGAATGTTTTTCGTGCAGGGTTAAGGCTTTAAGCCTATAAGATTAGCCATATTACGTAAGAAACTTTGCCGAAATTTTCCGGAAAACCTTTGAAAAACCCGGAAACACACTTCTCCCAATTAAAGAGAAAACTATTAACCCTAAGTTGAGATCTTAAGTACCTTTAAGGGTTCCTCTTGGAGAACCCCGGCATATAATACTCCTAGGGTGTGTCTTGGGGTGTTACAAAAATTGTATCGGTGCAAGAATCCTCCGACGAGTAGATTTTCCTAGAATCGAGTTTAGGACTTGTGTGATTGCTTATGTGACTAATTGAAATATAAGTATGTGATTTGATTCATAAACCTATGTGCCTATATGTGATTAGGTGATCTCCTATGGTTTGATTTGTGAATACAAGTGCTTATGTGCTATTCTATGAATCTATGTATACTAATGTAGTGAAGAGTTAATAATGATCCCGTAACCTAAATTTGTTAGATGGCTCGTGGGGAAGGAAGTAGTAGAATTGATGAGTAGAGTAATGTAACCGATCCAATGATAGGCATTAACCTTCGAATAAGTTTATGAAATCACAACCTTCTAAGTTTAAGGGTACTGCAAATCCTAGTGAGTTAGATGAGTGGATGAGGGAGATCGATAAAATATTTAACACTATGATGTGCCCTGAAAAGTATAAGGTTGGATTAGCTATAAATCTTTTCGTTAGAGAGGCCAATCATTGGTGGGATGCAGTTAAACAAAGCCTAGAAGAGGAACGAGTAAAGACAATAACTTAGGAGGAACTAAAGGAAAAAATGAATGGTGAGTACTACCCTAGGGATGTGCGAAGAGCGAAGGAGTTGGAGTTTATTGACTTGAAACAAGGAAGAATGAGTGTTATGGAGTATGGTGCGAAATTTACAGAGCTTAGTCGATTTGGTAGGTATTTGGTAGATACGGAGGAAATAAGGGTTGACCGGTTTGAGGATGGTTTAGCATTAAACATACGTGAAAGAATAGCCGGCCAAACCATTACCAAGTACCAAGATATGTATCGGAGAACAATCCGCATAGAACGAGTTCTCGCAGGAATATAAGGCCGAGGAGGCTGCTAATGCTAGGAGATCCGGAAGTGGGAACATGAATTATAGGAATCAAAGAAACAACCATAGGAGTGCTAGACAAGGCCAAGTTGGCGATAATGGTAGTGATATGGCCGTAAAGCTATGTAATTACTCGTCACAAGATTCATGGAGGGAAGGAATGTCATGTTAGGACTAGGAGATGTTTCAAATGCGGAGAAAAGGACATATTTCTAGGAATTTTCCTCGGAGGAACAATGAACAAGGTACTGAGGCGGTGGGTACCAAGAGGCCACACCAAGGTGAAGGAACAAGCTAGCAATCCAGAATAAGAGAACTGGAAACAACAAGAGTGCCGAGCCCCCACTTACCATGGGCGAGTTTTCAACATCATGGCACCGAGCGTGGGCTAGCTAAAATGGGCTTGTGAAATATTTTGAGCCCAATTCACTTGAAAGCCCAAACCAGAAATTAAAAAATAAAGAAAAGAAATTGAGAAACGGGAAAGATGGCTGGTTGGATTTAGAGGAGCTGGTAAAGAGATGAGGGTTAGAGGAGGATTAGTGGTGTTGGTGGCAATAAATAAGCAACAAAGAGAAAGGGGTCCAATGGAGTTTTAAGAACAAAATTAATAAGGTGTTGATTAGTGGAAGGAAAGAGGAAATTGAAGATATGATTAAGAAACAAATAAATAAGGGAGAGAGAAAGAGATTGGAAAACTAAAAAGGAGTAGAAACACGTAAGAGGAGAAAAGGGAACGCGGAAACGAAGAAACAGGGAACGAAAGAAGCGTAAGCGAAGCAAAGAGGAAAGAGAGTCCGAGGGAATCGGGACCGAGAGGAAGAACGGCAGGGGTTGAGACCCCAAAGCGAGAGGCGAAGAGCGTGAGGGAGCCCGAGAGGTGTCGGGAAGCGAAACAACGGCGAGAAGAATGACGGAGCATGAACCACGACGGAACCGGAGGTAGAGAGATGGCGAGGGATTGAGCAAGAAAAGCGAGAAATCGAGAGACTAAGAAGTCGAATTAGACCCTAAGGGGTAGCGGGAGACCGAAAAGAGCAAGAGTGTGAGAGGCTCAGGAAAGAGAAATAGAACGAAGAAGCAGAGGGTCGGGAAAGAAGAAGGAAGGGGGAACCGAGAGGAAGAAAGGAAAAGCGAAAACGTAAATCGAACCCAATTCAAAATCTTCAAAACCAAAATTCTTAGAACCACTAAGAATCTAAGGCGAGTAATCTGAATTCATCCACTAAAGATAAAATAAGTTAGGTGGATTCAACTTGAAATTGAAGTATGAAATTGAAAACCCTAAATTAATTGAAGAATTTAGTGGCCTAAATTCACGAAATTAAGCAACTCACGAATTAAAAAGCATGTTGCGAATTTGGTGTCTAATTCATGAATTTAATGATGATTGAGTATTGTTGAGCATGATTATTAAGCTGTATATTCAGAATTTAATGAAATTAGCTTAGATAGAATTAGTGAGAAAAATCAAAAAATTGAATTAATGATTTAGGTGCAGATTTTTGAGTAATTTAGTCTGCTTGTCTTAATAATTGTCTCGTCAAACTGAAGCCATGAATTGAATTGCTTCCACGAATTCCTGACATTATGCGTCCTTTAGTGTTTGAGGCTTGCCTCGAGGCCACAAATTGTTTTTCCTTAAGGCCACAAATTGTTATGCCTCCAAGAACCGAGCCCACGAATTGTTTTGGCTCCAAGAACTGGGTCTTTAGAGCAGCACATAAATCTTCATTCCATTCGAAACTAAGAATACTTAAAGAATTATGATACGAAATAAACAAATGATTATGCATGATGAACAAGAAAGAAAAGCAATGATTTATGAAATGTATAATTAAACTCAAGAAGAAGAACGAATCCCGATTTCATAAGAAATGAATACTATAAGAAGTAAGATATTATTTACGTGATGAATGCCTTACATGATGAATAATTCTATGACTTACTTGCGTAGAAAGAAGAATGAATTATGTTTTGATTGAATTCATTAGTAATTGATGTCATATGTGCTTCTCAGCAAGTTGGTAAGTTTAGTATCTTACATGTCTTAAGCATGTATGATCCGAATCGCATGTTATGAATGAATAGTGAACTTACGTGTGTTTGTTAATGAATTAATGTGCAAAGTGAAACTAGGGGTTGAGTTTAGGTTATTCACTAGGCTCGTAGAGCTCATGACCTCACCAACATTTCAGGTACGTAAGTCGACTCTTAGGAGTAGCTTTTGGCTTTCGAAATAGCAGACGGATAGGAGATGCCGGACTTACTACATGTTTTTCTGTCTTCTTGTTTGTAAAGATGTGTGTAAAATCGATTGTATGTAAACTTAAGTTTTGACTATGAATATAAAAGCCCTATGTGAATACTCCGAGCGTGTGGCTCGTTGAGCTTGTGTTGTTGATACTCCGAGCGTGTGGTTCGTTGAGTTTATGAATGTGTTTTATGCAGGGTTAAGGCTTTAAGCCTGTGGGATTAGCCATATTACAAAGGAAACTTTACCGAAATTTTCCGGAAAACCTTTGAAAAACCTAGAAACACGCTTCGCCAATCAAAGAGAAAACTATTAACCCTAAGTTGAGATCTTAAGTAGCCTTAGGGGTTGCTCTTGGGGAACCCCGACATGTAATACTCCTAGGGTGGGTCTTGAGGTGTTATAGAATCCTTCGATATGAGTTTAAGACTCCACTTGAATTTTTCTGCAGAGCTTAGTGAAATCTTTGGAGGTTTCATTCTTGTTCTTATGAAAACTAACCCAAGTAAATCATGAGAAGTCATCAACAATAACAAGTACATATGATTTACCTGCAAGACTTTTCACAGAATTTCACCAAACAAATCTATATGAAGCAATTCAAGCACTTTGGATGTAAATACGGTTTTGAGTGGTTTGAAAGATGATCTAACTTGCTTACCTTTTGTGCATGCCTTACATATTTTATCTTTCTTCAAGTACAATTAGGTAAACCCCTAACCAATCCATGAAATACAAGTTTTTGATAGTATGCATGCTGATATGACTTAATCTACGATGCCGAGTCCATGAATCATCATTCACGGATGCTTTCAAATAAGATAAATTCGACTTGAATATAAGAGATGAATAATGTAAGTGTTACCTAACCTCAAACCCGAGAGCTTAGTCTCTTTGGTGACTGCATCGGAGATGTAGCAGTTGGTCCGAGTGAACATTACCTTTTGACCTTTGTCACATAGCTGAGAAATGCTAAGGAGATAGTACTTAAGTCCTTTGACAAGGTAGACTGGGCTGATCGAGTTGTTACCTTCACCAATTTTGCCAATGCCTACTATCTTACCTTTGTTGTTATCTCCAAAAGTGACTTTCCCTCTTTTCGGATCTTCTAGTTCAAAGAAGAGTCTTGAATCTCCCGACATGTGGCATGAACAACCATTGTCTAACTACCAATGACCTTTCTTCTTCTTCCGAGTTATCTACAAGACGAAAACAAACTAACCCTTCTCACTTCCTCTTATGAACTCAGTAACTCCTTTTATAAAGGTCCTTTTATGAGGAAGAGCGCTCTTTTGGTAATCCAGATTTGAATAACTTTGGGTCTAGTCCGATTCCGAGTCTTCCTTCCGAAAACCGAGTCCGTGTCTCTTTCTTTTCAAAATCTTTTCTTTTGTAAACGGGAGTAGAAGTCTTTTTCTTTTAAGTTGGTCCGGGCTTAGTCCTCTGTTCATTTGTATGAATGGGACCCTACTCAGCCTTCCTGAACATTATAGTTCCGGAATCTTTTTGAAAAGCCGAGAATAGGATTTTGATTCCTCTTCTTCATTGAAACCAAGTCCTTCTTTCCTGAAGGAGACACATTGAGAGCCTAAATAGCATATCATTGTTTTTCCGACCTTGAGTGAATTTTAAAACAAGCTCTTGAGACTTATTGAGCTTTCTTTTCATTTGCTCATTCTTTGTTTTGAGTGACTCAAACACAGTCTCATTTGCTTGACTACTGGTCTTAAGTTCTTTCAGACTTTTGTCTTAGTTTTTCCAATTCATTTTTCAAAACTTTGCTCTCATCGAGTAAGAGATTCAATTTGTTCTTTGAACTAAAAAGAGATAGAATTGGACTTTTCTTCCAAAGTGGAAATGTATCGTGCTAGATCAAATTTTGAAAATTTAAGAAAGTATTCAACTACCTCATCAATATCCGAGTCCTTGTTGTCTTACTTTGATTCAACTTCGAGTCAGTAAATGCCATGAGACACTTAGAGTCGTCCGAGTCATCTTCTTCGGATGAGTCGCCATTACTCCGGTAGCCATCATAACCTTCTTCTTTCTGTCCTTCTTTCTCTTGGGACAATCTTTGACTATGTGCTCCTTGCTGGCACATTCAAAACAACCAGAGTTCTTAGATAAAGATAACTTTAAAGGAGAAGAATATTTACCTTTTCTGTCCTTCTTATCTTTCTAGTAGAAGTCATCCTTTGGCCTCTTTTCCCACTTCCTGTATTTCATCATTCTCTTAAAGTCGCGGGCTATGAGTGCCATAGGGTCCTCTTCTGATTTTGAGGAGCTTAAGCTTTCATGTCTACTTTGTGAGGCCTTCGACGTAATATTCCTTTTGGTGCTAACCTCAACATCTTCTTCCTCTAGATGAATCTCGTGAGTAATAAGCTCGTCCGGCCTTAGCTGAAAGAGGTTCTAAGCTTCTTCAATGGCTGTCACTTTGGGACCCCATCTCTTCTTTGGTAGACTTCGAGAATCTTTCTGGACATTTCTTCATGAGAATTCCTTCTACCCAAAGATTTAAGATTATTAGTAATCTCAGTGAACCGAACATACATCCGAGTGACGTTTTCTTTAGGCTCCATCTTGAACAGCTCATACTTATGAAGATACCGACTTATCTTCACCTACTTCACTTAGCTTGTTCCTACATAGGTGTTGACAAATGTGTCCCATACCTCTTTAGCTGTGTCACAGGCTGAGACCCTGTTGTATTCTTTCAGTACTAATGGCACACATGAATGTGTTCATATCTTTAAAATTCTTTCGAATTTCTCGGTCTCCTCAGGTGTGAACTCGGATTTGGCTTTAGGTACAAGAGTTGCATTCTCCGTCTTCATTGGAATGTAGTTGCTGGCTTGGATGATGTTCCAAACATCTTTATCGTTGTCCATCACGAAACATTCCATGATAGTCTTCCAATGGGCAAAGTTTGACCTTTTGAACTTCGAGTGGTCCGGTGGATGATCTTCCTTCATCGAACTCTCCATTGTTCCGAGCCATCCGATCCTTATACCTTTGGATGGTGATATCCTCTTGAAAGGCTAGGCTCGATACCAATTGAAGGTTTGCTCATGGAGATTCTAAGTCACCCTAGAAGGGGGTGAATATGGTGGTGAAGAAAATTAAACGATTTTTGTAACAAATAAGCTAAACAATGAGATTCCGAGTCTAGATTATACTCAAAAAAGTGATAACACAAATTTACGTGGAAACCCTCATGGGATGAAAACCGCAGACAGTGCTAATCCAAGCACCAAGTCAATATTTTGAATCCACAAAATACAAGGATCGACTTTGCCGAATTGCTCCCTTAAACAATTCCTTACAATGTTTTCTTAGACTCGAGATGTTCCCTTATCCGATCTACTACTTCTCGACCGAGGTAACATTTACAACCAGGGACAACCGAGCTGAGTTAACCCTTACAACTCAATCAAGGGATCTTACTCGGAAAGTCGAAAAGAATATGATTGATTACAAGACTTTCTTCACAACTCAAAAAATATTAAATACGAGACTTAGAGTTGTAAGTAGAAGATTGAATAAGAATGAAAACAATAACTTTTTCTCAAGTAATGTATGAATGAGTCGAAACATCGAGTGTAGGAGATATGTAATAAGGTTCTTTCCGAGTCAGTCGAACATAATGAAAACTTACACATGAGTTTCTATAGTACTCGGAATGACTTGAAATCAAAAGTTAAGAGAGATAGGATTTGTACACGAGTCTTCATGTAATACCGAGAATGACTTAGAGTTAGAAACTAAGTCTTTATTTATGTCTTGGCTAAATGCAAAAATGGAATACATAAATGGACTCACTTAATTTGAGATGAATTTATATTGTGGCTAAATACGAAATGAAATGCAAATACGGACGACAAAGACATCTAAAAAGTCAAAACCCTAGAAAAACCACACCGATCGAAAAGAGACGAGGGTCCCTGGCGGGACCTCCCTATACTTACTGGCAGTGGCCAGCGCTGCCTAAGCCCGACGGTCGGTGGCTACATAAAGCCTAGACTAAGAGATAATTTTTTGGGATGACTTAGAAATGCAATTAATGGACTAACCTAAAAAAGACAATTTTTTACTTTTGGCAAAAAGAAATTGCACACATTGGACCGAATCGAGAAAATTAATTATTGTGTTTTATTTGCACCTATGAAAGCGTTATTTAGCACTCCTAACCTAACCTAAAAGGCTCACGAGTAGAACATTAAATACTAAAAACAAACACACTCGTCGAAGCATACAACTCGGAAAGACAAGGGACCACCTAAACCACAAAGGATATATGGTCAAACAAGATCTACTACGAAATCACTTTTAACGACGGTTAAAAGAAAAACCACTATGAAAAATGGAAGGGTGGCACTTTTGTAAATAACTTAGGCATTGTGTAACACATATAACGACGGTTCGTTAAGATGAACTGTCGTCATATGTATTACCGAAACATTTGACGATGGTTTTTCGGATGAACCATCGTCAAATGTCTTTTAGATAAAATCTAAAAAGCTGGAACATACCTGCTATTATTTCCACGCCCACTTCATCTGCTATCTACTCTCGGTATTATTGCTCTCCATAGTTCACTCTGTCCATTACTACTCGGATCTAGATCAGCTCGGAGTAATCCTCACCGGTAAGTTATCCTCGCAGCTTCTTCCTCTTATTGTTTGATGGTTTTGTTTCGCTCACTATATCCTTTCATGTCTCCTCTTTCTTGTAGCTGTCATCTCTTACAAAGTATTTACGTCGGTGGTCGTGTGTGTTTCGCCGTGAATCCTCTCGCTCACTCTCACCGCTGTTTTCCTGTTCTTATGGTATGAATCTCTATCCTTTCTTATTTTTCGCTTTAAATTATTTACAAGATTTATACAGTTAAATGTTAAATGTATTTGGGGTAATTATGTGGATGTTGAGAATATGAGTAATGTTTGAGATTGTTGAAAGTTGAATCTTTCTTTGAAATGTTGAATATTGAGAATGTGGGTAACATTTGTTTAGTTTATTAAGTTGGGAATTCGTGAAATGTTTAATATTTTGAGAAATGGGTTTAGTCGGTTTAGGATTTAATTATAAGGAAATAGAATGATAGCCAAGGATGGTAAATCGAAAGAGTGCATCCAAATTTATTTAGGGTTTTAGAGAAATAGAAAGATAATTTTGATATAGGGTCATCCCCAAAAACTTGTCATAAAGATAAATTTGTATCCAAATTTGTTTATTTTGATGAGGTTATGTTGGGTTGACTCATTTACATATTCAATTATCGAAATTGACATCTAAATATGTTTAGAGTTTAGAGAAATAGAAATGTTTATGGTTTAGGGTTTGGGGAAATAGAAAAATTTGTGGTTTAGGGTTTAAGGATGAAAAGGGAGAAAATATAAATGTGAAAATGTAAAAATTGAAAAGGTATTTGGATATAGGGATATCCCCAAATATTTGTCATAACGATAAATTTGTTATCAAATTTATTTGTTATTTTGATGAGCTGATGTTAGGGTGGACTAATTTATCCAATTACCTAAATTTCTAATTTCCTTTTTGGGTGTAGGTTGTTTGTTACAACAATGGTCTATGTTACAACAATGGTCCATGTTAGAAATTTAACCATTACAAAAAAATAACAAGTTACAATAATGGTCCGTTAAGAATATATACCAAGTAACATCATTTTTTTGTTTTTCATATAAATTAATGGCATGCTTAAGTGTGTAAAGTTGTGCTAGTTTGCTCACCAATCTATGCTTTTCATAAAATTATCGTATGCATTTCATAAGCTTAGAGAACACGTTTAAAAATCTATACATAACAAGTTATCCTAGGTTGCGGTATGTGCATAAATGTGCATATAGTGCTTAGGATATTAGCTTGGTATGTATAGGTTTTTTAATTATCCGTGTTGGATAGTTTGAGAATAATATAATAATAGGTTGTGTAGCTATTATAATCTTATCATAAATTTGACAAGATATCACGGTGCTCATTTCCCCTATCGTTCTTCGGTGCAATTATGATCACGATGGGTTTGATATGTGTATCTTTACTTATGTTACCATACAATTAAGTAAGGATATACACATTAGCCACTTCGTTTTCATATGTTGTACTTGAATGACTAAGGGGAATTGTCTGCGAAATTTTGTCAAATGTATGATAAGATTTTACTACACGGTCTAGGGTTTTATTCTTCTTGAATGGGTTAGGACCATCTATCCCTATAGAAGGATCTTAGGCTCATGTCATATTATTTAAAGCATAAGTACGTATTTCTCGAACTATATATGGTGAATTGCTTCTCGTGTTTATGGGTAAGGTATGGATCGAGCCTGAGTTTATAACGATAGGAGGAGTGTAGAATATTGTGATGGTATTAAGAACTTTCTAAAGATTACCGTCGAACATGCCACCAAATTTGGAGAACAGTCCATACGCTCTCCATGTTTAAGGTGTTTTAACTCCTCAAGATTACCTCCTAAGGTTGTAAAAGGTAACCTATATCGGCATGAGTTTGACACAACTTATAAGGTGTGGGTATGGCATGGGGAAACGGAGTCATCTATGAATATACCCGTACGAGAGGAAGATGAAGGGTATGATGAAAATGAATCTAGCGAGTAGTATGGAATTAGAAGATCGGTCCGAAGATCTAGTTCGTGGAGTAGAACGTGATTTAGTCAATCAACCACACATATTGGAGCAATTGTTAGCCGATTCGGAAAAGCCTCTTTACCGGGGTGTGATAAATATACCCGTTTATCAGTCTGTGTTGAGGTTGATGAACTCGAAAACGACTAATGGCTGGAGTGACAAAAGTTTTACGGACTTCCTAGGTGTGGTCAAAGATATACTCTCGGAAGGCATTATCCTTCCTAACCATACATATGAAGCGAAGAGGATGTTGTGTCCTATAGGCATGGGGTATATGAAGATTTAGACTTTGCATGTATAACATTCTAAGTACTATCAAGGAATCGAGTACAAACTTCATCTCTTGTAGGTTTTGATTTCAAGTCATTCTAAGTGCTATAAAAACTTTTACGAGTGTTACGTGAGTTACTCGCATAAGTTTTTCATCTATTTCGATCGACTCATAAAGCATACTCTTGCTTATCTTTTCACATTTGTAGTTCCGAGTCACTCGGACAACACTCAGATTTATCGCATGTTCAAACACTCGCTCTAACACTCTTAAACACAAGTCCGACTTCATATTCCAAGATTAGGTGAATTACAACATTAGTTCATCTCTTCTAGTCGACTTGTTTTGTTTGAATTTTATCTGTCTAGATCAAGTACTCTTACTTTGATATTCTTTATCTAACTTGATCTTTCTCCAGACAGACTCGGATGGAATTTGAGTATAATGAATATTAGACTCGGAAAATTCCATTCCTTTCCGACTCAAATAATTATGCACTTAATTATCTTAATTAATTTATTATCCGTGTCTAATCTTAGACCAAAGTATTTTGTACTTTGAGAACCAAAACTTGATTTACTTTTGCAGGTTATCGAAACGAGGTTATCCTACTTTTGAACTACAAAAGTAACCGGCTTCAAGATGTCAAATCGCCAGCAGAGAAGGCTTTTTCTACTTCGACCAAGATCCAAAACCGTGTCGGGGTTGTCCGTTTCCAAAACTAGAAATCTTCAACGCTAAGCTCAACGGTGGTTTCCACCTTACATTTCGGACACCACCAGTGGATTGGGACATCCTAAGGAGTCAAGAGCCATTGTACAACGTTCACAACTCAACGGATCTTTTTGAGCGACTCGGAAAAGTCGTTACAACGATCACGAGAGGACTTCTAATCGAAGCTAGTCACAATGGCTAATTTGCTTGGTCATCTATAAATAGAAGCCAACTCTCAAGACTTGAAGATTGTTGGAACCATTGTCAATTCACACACTTAAGCAAAAGTCTTTGTATTCATATTCAATCTTCTACTTACAACTCCAACTCTGTACTTAACATCTTTCCGAGTTGTAAGGTCTTATAATTAGTCATAACTTTCATTCTTACTTTCGAGTAAGGTTTCTTGACTGAACTGTAAGGGTTAACTCAGTTTAGTTGTCCCTAACTCGTAAAGGTTACCTCAATTAGGAAGTACTAGATCGGATAAGGGACTTTCCGAGTCAAGGAAAACTTTGTAAGGAATTCTATAAGGGAGCAATTCGGTTGAGTCCGTCTACTCGTATTTTGTGGATTCAAAATAGTGGATTTGACTTGGTGCTTGGATTAGCACCGATCGTGGTTTTCTACCCCGGGAGGGTTTCCACGTAAATTCTAAGTTCATACTTTTCTAAGTTCAATCTAGACTCGGAAAGTCTTAATGTTTGTTTTAAACTTTACTCTTCCATTTATTGTTCAAATTTCCTCATCACCCTATTCACCCCCTCTAGAGTAACTAATTCTCTCCAAGAGCAAACCTTCAATTAGTATCAAAGCCTAGTCTTTCAGAAAGGATCTAACCGTCCAAAGGTTTAAAGACCAAATGGCTTAGAACAATGGAGAGTTCGATGAAGGAAGATCTTCCGAGTGGACCACCAAAGTTTAAAGGATCAAATTTTGTACACTCTGGAAGAAGCTAATGGAATGCTTTCTACTGGATCATGATGAAGAGGTGTGGAACATCATACAACAAGGCAACTATATTCCAATGAAGATGGAAGAAACAAGACTCGTGCCTAAAGTAAAGGTCGAGTACACCACTGAAGAGGCGAAAAAGTTCGGAAAGAACTTTAAGGCTATGAACATTCTGATGTGTGCCATCGGCTCGGAGGAATACAACAGAGTATTAGCTTGTGATACAGCCAAAGAAGTGTGGGACACTCTTGTCAACACATATGAAGGCACAAGCTAAGTCGGACAAGTGAAGATAAGCCAATATCTTCACAAGTATGAGCTGTTTAAGATGGAGCCGAAGAAAACATCACTTAGATGTTCATCCGTTTCACTGAGATTACTAACAATCTCAAATCTCTGGGTCGAAAGATTTCCCATGAGGAAATGTGCAGAAAGATACTAAGAAGCCTGCCTAAGAAAAGATGGGGTCCAAAGGTGACAGCTCTCGAGGAAGCTTAGAACCTCTCTTTATTAAAGCCGGACGAACTTATTGGGAAGCTACTCACCCATGAGATCCATCCGGAAGAAGAGGACACCGAGGTCAACACCAAAAAGAATATTGCATCGAAGGCCTCGAAAGCGAGAAAAGAAAATCTAAGTTCATTAAACTCGGAAGAAGATCCCATGGCACTTATCGCTAGAGGCTTCAAAAGAATGATGAAGCGCAAGAGATGGGATAAACGGTCAAGAGAAGAGTTCTAAAAGAAAGACAGGAAGGATAGAAAAGGTAAACACTCTTCCCCTTCAAAATTATCTTTAACTAAGAACTTTGGTCTGTTTTGAATGTGGCAGCAAGAATCATATAGTCAAAGACTTTCCAAGAAGAAAAAGGGATAGAAAGAAGAAGAAGACTATGATGGCCACATGGAGTGATGAAGATTCATCTTCGAGTGTCTCGATGGCCCTATCGGACTCGAGAAGCTGAATCCGAGTCGATTCCGATCACTCGGACAATGAGGAAACTAATCCTCGGGAGGTTATTGAATATTTCCTCAAGTTTTCCAAAGTTGATTTAGCTAAATACATCTATACTTTGGAAGAGAAGTCCAATTCGACTCTTCTCGGTTTAAAGAACAACTTGAGTCTATCATTTCGAGAGCATTTCTTTGAAAAATGAAATAGAAAAACTGAGACTTACTCTAAGAGAACTCAAGACTAGTACTCAATCCAATGAGACCGAGGCCGAGTTTGAGTCACTCGAAGAGAAAATGAGCATCTTAAGCAAAAGCTCAATGAGTCTCAAGAACTTGTTTTGAAATTTACTCAAGGTCAGAAAAACCTTGACATGCTCTTAGGGTCTCAATGTGTCTCCTTCAGAAAAGAAGGACTCGGTTTTAACAAGGAGGAGGAATCCAATTCCTACGAAAATCTTTTCAAAAACGACTCCGAACGGTGAAGTTTAGGAAGGCTGAGCATGGTCCCATTCATAAGAATGAAAAGAGGACTAAGCCTAGACCAGCTTGCAAGAGAAAACCTTCTCCACCAGCTTATAAAAGAAAAGATTTTCAAAAGAAAGAGATACGGACTCAGTTCTCTAAAAGACAGACTCAAAATCGGACCAAACCCAAAGTTATTCAAATATGGGTTCCCAAGAGTCTTCTTCCTCGAAAAGGACCACAGTAAAGGGAGTTACTTGGGTTCGTTAGAGGAAGTGAGAAAAGTTAGTTTGTTTCGACTTACAGGTGGCTCGAAAAGAACAAAAGGACACTGGTACCTAGAGAGTGGATGCTCACGCCACATGTCAAGAAATCTAAGACTCTTTTCCGAGTTAGAAGATTACAAGGGAGGCAAAGTCACATTTAGAGATGACAGACAAAGGCAAGATAATTGGGATAGGGAAGATTGAAAAAGGAGACAATCTGGTCGCCCTGTCTACCTTGTCAAGGGATTGAAGTACAATCTACTTAGCATCTCTCAACTATGTGACAAAGGTCAAGAGGTAAGATTTACTAAGACCAACTGCTATATTTCGATGAAACTACCAAGGAGACTAAGCTCTCGGGTAAGAGATCAGGTAATACCTACACTATTCCTCTTTCGACCCGAGTAAGAATTTATCTTGTTTAAAAGCCTCTTTACATGATGATTCCTGGAGATGGCATCGTAGACTAGGTCATGTTAGCATGCACACCATTAAAAAGCTTGCATCTCATGGTTTAGTTAGAGGATTGCCTAACTGTGCATTTAAGAAAGATAAAATTTGTGAAGCATGCACAAAAGGAAAACAAGTTAGATCATCTTTCAAATCTCTTAAAACTGTTTCCACATCCAAGGTGCTTGAAATGTTGCATATGGACTTATGTGGTGAAATCCCTGTGAAGAGCCTCGGAGGTAAATCATATGTACTTGTAATTGTTGATGACTACTTACGATTTACTTGGGTTTGTTTTCTTAAGCACAAAAATGGAGCATATAGAGAGTTCGAGCAAGTCTGTGCAAGAAAATTCAAGTTACGTCTCGGACTCGGATCAAAAGAATTCGAACCGACCACGGAAGGGAGTTCGACTACTCGAATTTGCAGAGTTCTATGATAAGAATGGTATCTCCCACAACTTCTCAACACTAAGAACTCCTTAACAAAATGGATTAGTGGAGAGAAAGAACCGAACTCTTAAAGAAATAGGAAGGACAATGATGATTGAACATGATCGACCTTACTATTTTTGAGGCTGAGGTAGTCAACGCAGACAAAATATACACTGAATAGATGCCTCATCGGACCCATCCCGAAAAAAATCCATACGAGCTCTACAAAGGGAAGAAACCCAAAATTTCATACTTCAAACCATTTGGATATAAGTGTTATGTTAATAACAATGGTAAGGATCACCTGACCAAGTTTGATGAAGGTATTTTTCTTGGTTATTCATCCCATAGTAAAGCATATCGCATTTTCAATAAAAGAACAAACAAAGTGGAAGAAAGTATCCACATTGTTTCGCAAATGGATCGATTACCCTTCAATAGCCCACAAATGAATTCCCGGTCATGAGCACTCGATTCGATTGTACTCGAAATCCGGCGGCTACTAGAGTCACCGAAAACAGCCACGTCTCAAACTTGAACACCCCTTAGGATAGTGAGTCTAAGCTGTGAGAGAGAGTTGAGGATTTACGGGAAAATGCGAGAGAAGCAACAAATTGTTCGTTTATGTTTTCGCATATATCTTTCCGTATATTCCATTACGGATTAAATAGAAGAAATCACTCCTATCTTCAATGTTAAGAAGTTGAGTCTATCTCAACTTCATTAGCTATCCCACTTATCCAAGAACCTATCCTGGATAAGTGGGAGACTGATTTTAACCGAAATTAACGAGGCCTTTAGTGGTCGTTCTATTAACTTCGTCCAACAGCTCCCACTCGACCGCATAAGCCTTAAAAAACCTCTAATCCTTTACATCTCCTCATGTTTCATACCGTGAATGAAGCGTGCGACCAAAAAGTAACTAGTAGTGTCATATTAATCACCATTTAACTAAGATGACACTTTCATAAGGACAACCCCCAAATCATTCAAAGACATCACTCGTGGCATATGTAATCCCTTTATGCCTACTAATATATATGATTATATTCCGAATATAATCGATCGGGCTGATATTGTGAATATGAAATGGTTTTCCTTAGCCACTCATGATGTTACATCTTAGTAAGATTACTTTCCTAATGTATTCCGTTGAGTTGTATGTTTCTATAACTCTTGGAGTGTACATTAAAGTAACAACATCTAACTTAGATTTCACACCATAGTTCTAAGTCAAAGGGAATTGTATTTTGAAACAATAATGTTTCGGGATCACACGATGACAAGGAAGGGAAACTATTGTCACTCCATAAGGTCGTCTTTTTAGCACACACAGTATGAAAGTGTGTTATATGATATAACTCCCACTAAGGTGAGCCTGTCACTTTTATATCATACGAATTACAAGTCCAAGTTTTTCCCAAAAGTGACTGGAGTCACTGGATTAGCTCACTCAACGTAATCCCGACACTTAAATTCGGCTAAAAGGCTTCAATATAAGGTTGTGTTATATTCGATTTTTCTCAAATCTCATCTTGGACTTACTAAGGCGACTATTCATGTATATTTTTCATACTATCCGAGTACGAAAAATTCATCAATATTGCACACCTAGTGCCAATATGATTTTAGTCTCATCCTAACCGTTACTCAAGCGTTAGTGTTGATTATTTGTGTGATAAGATAATCGGACGCCTAGTGACATTCGAGATGTGCCAAATCATGCAACCAAAAAATTATGAACATTCAAAGAAAAACAAACACTAATCTTTATTTCAATGAAAAAGTTCATCTAAATGTATGTTCAAAAACCAAAAATACAAGATGTTTCAAATGACTACACTCTACGAAGACCTAAACTCATCATATGAGTTTTGAACACATCTCTAGGAGTTGGTTTAGTCAAAGGATCAACGATCATCTTGTTAGTAGATAAATATTTGACAACAATCTCTTTCAACTTTATAGCGTCCCTCACAAAGTGATAACGCCTTTTAATATGCTTAGCCTTCCTGTGAAACTTAGGATCCTTAGCATATTAAATGGCAGCAGTGTTATTGCACCACATCTCGACAGGATCGCCAACTCTTGGAGAAAGGTTGACATCCTGGAGAAAGCTCCTTAGCCGATTGCCTCCTGAGTGGCAAGGCAACTAGCGACATATTCCGCTTCCATAGTTGACGAGCTATGTAGTCTTTCTTCTTACTGCACCAAGATATGGCTCCCCCACCAAGGGTAAAAATGTATCCTGAGGTTGACTTGGACTCATCCAGGTCACCGCCCCAATCTGCATGTGAGTATCCCCTCGGTTTTAGGTCCCCTCGTTGATAACAAAGTACCACGTCGGTAGTTCCACGAAGATAGCGCATTATTCTTTTCACGGCTTGCCGGTGAGCGGGTCCGGGTTGTTTTGGTAACGACTAACCAATCCAATCGTGAAGCAAATGTCAGGCCGTGTACATAACATGGCATACATTAAGCTTCCTATCGCACTAGCGTAGGGAACACTACTCATATTCTGCTTTTATTTATCTGTTTTAGGACATTGCTCATGACTCAAAGTAAGACCCTTATCGACTGGAGCGTCAACGGGTTTAGAATTTTGCATCCGAAAACGTTCCAAGACTTTCTCGATATATGCCTTCGACATAAACCAAGAAGCTTTTTAGAACGGTTCCTGATTATTTCCACACCAAGGACATACTTGGCTTCACCCATGTCTTTCATCTCGAATACGGAAGACAACCACTTCTTAGTAGCATTGATCATTTCCAGGTTGTTTCCAGCCGGTAGTATGTCATCAACGTACAATGTAAGGAACATAATCCGTACTTTTGTCCTCTTGGCATATACACAATGGTCTTCTGAAACCATGGTTAAGCCATACGAAGTAATAGCTTCATGGAATCTAAAGTACCATGATCCGGAAGACTCGTTTAAGACCATATATAGATCTTTTAAGACGACAAACTTTGTTCTCTTGTCCATTTGATAAGAAACCAATAGGTTGATCCATATAAATATCCTCCTCTAGGTTACCATTGAGAAAGGCAGTCTTTACATCCATCCGGACTAACTCCAAGTCCAAATGAGCAACCGGGGCTAGAAGTAGGCGAATAGAGGCCATTCTCACCACAGGAGAAAAAGTCTCTTCATAATCTACACCTTCAACTTGTGTAAAACCTTTCTCCACTAATCGGGCCTTGAACTTATGAATTGATCTATCTGCTCGACGTTTAACCTTGAAAACCCACTTGTTTCTAATGGCCTTACGTCCGGAAGGAAGATCAACCAGTTCCCAAACTTCATTCTTTGCCATTGAGTCCAACTCATCTCTCATGGATTCCATCAATTCTGTATGATTTGGTGAGTTTATAGCCTCTACATAAGAGGTTGGCTCTTCTATTTCCAAGGGCATGCAAAAGAAGATGTCCTCTTTAATTTGAAAAAATTATCGGGGAACTTTTCCTCGCTCGCTCCTTCGAATAATTTTAGGACTCGGTTCTCTTGTCCGACTAGGCTTAGGATCCCTCCCTCTTTTCTTTTAAGGTGTGGGACTCCGAGTAATAGGAGAATCTCTCCCACTAATCCCTTGGGATGTGGATGAGGGTTCATGAGAAGGAGGACTGACCTCGTGATTAGGAACTGGAGATTGAGGACGTTCCTCATTCTCTTGTTGGATCTCATGTGTAGACACATTTCCATCATTAGAGATAGTGGGACCTTTCCCACTATCTCTATTGTCTGGTGGAAAACTATTATCCTCGGTGACATGATGAGTGTACAAATCCTCCCCTCACCGAGAGATAATTGTTGTAACTCATACAACTCTAAGTCCTTCTTAATTTCACCAATACTTGGGAACTCATTCTCAAGAAAATCGACATTTTCGGATTCTATTTCCTTCATGCCACCAGTTGGATGTTCTCCATACATGACATATCCTTTTGAATTTTCTGAATACTTGATGAACACCATTTTTGTAGCTCTAGGACCAATTTTCCCATGTTGATGAGTTGGGTTATGCACATAGCCAACCGAACCCCACGGGCGTAAGTGCTCCAAGATGGGCTTTCTACCATTCCACAACTCATATGAGTGATTGAAACACTCTTACTAGGCACTCGGTTCAGGATGTAAGTTGCCGTAAGCAACCCATCCCCCAAAAGCTAATTGGCAAATTAGCTTGGGCCATCATTGTCCTGACCTTGTCAAGTAATGTTCGATTCAGTCGCTCGGCAACACCATTTTGTTGAGGAGTGCCAGGAATCATAAGTTGCCTGCGTATGCCCTTTTCCTCATAAAACCCTTTGAACATATCAGAAAGGTATTCACGACCATGATCGATGCGAAGAGACTTTACTCTACGCTCCAATCTATTTTCTACTTCCGCTACGAAGCGTTTGAACATATCTAAAGCTTCATAACGATGTGATAAAAGGTTCACATACCCATAATGTGAATAGTCGTCTATTAAAGTGAGAAAATAACTAGCACCATGACGTGCTTTGATATTCATAGGTCCACATATGTCGGAGTGAATAAGTTCTAAGGGATGTGACGCCCTAGAAACCTTACCGAAAGGCTTCTTGGTCGCCTTACCAGCTAAGCGTGGCTCACATCTAGGCAACCTAACCTTAGTGAGCCGGTCTAGAAGACCTTCTTTTGCTAGTCTAGTCATTCTATCTTGGCCAATATAACCGAGTCTTCCATGCCATTAACAGATTCGAATTGGAATCAACAAATGAAACTAATGCGAGAATTATCATAGCAAACGTTTAAATCCAAAGCAGAGAAATTGTTTTGAAAACTTGAATGGCCAAACAAATTGCCACCATAATAGATCTCTAAACCATCTTCTTTTGAAACAAGCTGAAAACCTACGTTAACTAAGGAGATAAAGGAAATAAGGGAACATTGCACCCTAGGTGCATAGAGAGCATCTAGTAGAACTTATTTCCTCCACGTAGCTTGGGCTTATATGTTCCCACACCGAGAACGTCTTCAATTGTACCATTCCCTAATGTCACGGTTTGTATGCCCACCGGATAAGGGTGAAACTCTACAAACCCAACTCGGTCTTGAACTATGTGCTTGCTTGCTCCCGAGTCTACAATCCAATTAGGAAGAGAATTAGCAACTAATGCATGGGAACAAACAAATAATTTAGTGACTTTAATGGAGGGGGTCACCTTTTAAGGCTCGGGACAATCCCTAGCATAGTGACCCTTCTTTCCACAATTGTAACACTTCACACGTGCCATGACTTTCTCTTTGTTGCCCTTAGCCTTATGTTGTTTCTTGGCATTTCCACCTGTAGGCCCGGGTTTCTTAGAGGGATGAGAACTTTTCTTCTTCCCTCATTTGAACTTGTTGCCCTTAGGTTTGTTTCCTTTGGCAACTAATGCAGCAGGAATAGGAGCAGGAGCATGTGACTTCATGCGATCCTCTTCAAGTTCGAGATGACGAACAATATCGTTCATATTCTAGAGATGATCACTATGTGAAGGTTTGCTCTCGGAGAAGCTAAGTCACCCTAGAGGGGGTGAATAGGGTTGTGAGGAAATTCGTACAAGTTAAGCACTAGATATGACTCCGAGGAGAATGAGAGTCAAGAATGAACTCGGAAAAACACCGACTCGAGTTAAGAGGATGATGAAGATACTGATTGGACAGAACATTAAATGCATGCGAGTCCAGATTGGACTCGAAATGTATCAACTCATAAATTACGTGGAAACCCTCCTGGGGCAGCAAACCACGGACCGTGCTAATCCAAGCACGAAGTCAAATCCACTATTTTGAATCCATAAAATACAGTAGAATGACTCAACCGGAGTTGCTCCCTTTGACAACTCCTTACAAGTTTTTCCTAGACTCATAAATTCCCTTATCCGATCTAGTACTTCCTAACCGAGATAACCTTTACAGCTAGGAACAACTAAGCTGAGTTAACCCTTACAGCTCAGTCAAGGGACCTTACTCGTAAAGTAAGAATAAGTGTTTGTAAAAATTACAAGACCTTACAACTCGAGAGATTATTAAATATAGAGTTGGAGTTGTAAGTAGAAGATTGAGTATGAATACAAAGACTTTTGCTCAAGTATGTGTATTGATAGTTGGTTTAGCAACTTCAAGTCTTGAATGTTGGCTTCTATTTATAGATGACCGAGCGGATTAGCCCTTGTGACCATCTTCTAATTGGAAGTCCTTTGTGACCGTTGTAATGGATTTTTGAGTCACTCGGAAAATATCCGTTGAGGTGTGAATGTTGGGCAACGGCTCTTGACTTCTTTGGAAGTCCCAATTCACTCGGTGGTGTCTTGAAAAGTAAGGTAGAAACCACCGTTAAGCTTAGCGTTGCAGATTTCTAGTTTTGGAAACGGACAACTTTGACACGGTGTCCGGGCCTTGGTCATAAGTGGAGAAAGCCTTGTCTGCTGGTGATTTGACGTTTTGAAGCTAGGTTACTTTTGTAATTCAAAAATAGGATAGCCTCGTTTGAATAACCTACAAAAGTAAATCAATTTGGTTCTCAAAGTATAAAATATTGATTCTTTGATAGAACTCATAATGATATATATGTAAATTCCGAGTCTTCAATCTCCCCTTTTTGATGAAAGGCCTTCCATACTTGGACAAAACTTTGTTAGTGATACGGATCTCGATTTTTCAATCTTGCTCGGAAAATAAGTTAGCTAGATATGACTCCGAGGAGAATGAGAGTCAAGAAGGAACTCAGAAAAACACCGACTCGGAGTTAAGCGGAAGATGAAGATACTGATTGGACAGAACTTAAAATCAGTGTGAGTCTACATTGGACTCGATAAAGTATCAACTCAGAAATTACGTGGAAACCCTCCCGGGGCAGAAAACCACGGACCAGTGCTAATCCAAGCACGAAGTCAAATCCACTATTTTGAATCCACAAAATACAGTAGAATGACTCAACCCGAGTTGCTCCCTTAGACAACTCCTTACAAGTTTTTCCTAGACTCAGAAATTCCCTTATCTCGATCTAGTACTTCCTAACCGAGATAACCTTTACAGCTAGGGACAACTAAGCTGAGTTAACCCTTACAGCTGAGTCAAGGGACCTTACTCAGAAAGTAAGAATAAGTGTTTGTAACAAATTACAAGACCTTACAACTAAGAGAATATTAAATACAGAGTTGGAGTTATAAGTAGAAGATTTAGTATGAATACAATGACTTTTGCTTAAGTACGTGTATTGACAGTTGGTTCAACAATCTTCAAGTCTTGAACGTTGGCTTCTATTTATAGATGACCGAGCAGATTAGCCGTTGTGACCATCTTCCGACTGGAAGTCCTTTGTGACCGTTGTAATGGATTTTTCGAGTCACTCGTAAAATATCCGTTGAGGTGTGAATGTTGGGCAACGGCTCTTGACTTCTTTGGAAGTCCCAATTCACTCGGTGGTGTCTTGAAAAGTAAGGTGGAAACCACCGTTAAGCTTAGCGTTGCGGATTTCCAGTTTTGGAAATAGACAACTTCGACACGGTGTCCGGGCCTTGGTCGAAGTGGAAAAAACCTTGTCTCGCTGGTGATTTGACGTTTTGAAGCCGGTTACTTTTGTAATTCAAAAATAGGATAGCCTCGTTTGAATAACCTACAAAAGTAAATCAATTTGGTTCTCAAAGTATAAAATACTTTGGTCCAAGATTAGACACAGATAATAAATTAATTAAGATAATTAAGTACATAATTATCTCGAGTCGAGAAAAGGAATGAAATTTTCTGAGTCTAATATCCATGAGACTCAAATTCCATCCGAGTCAATCTAAAAGAGAATCAAGTCAAATAAAGAATATCAAAGTAGATAGACTTGATATAGACAAAGCAAAATTCAAACAAAATATGCTGACTTAGGAGAATGAATTAACATGGTAATTCTTGGAACACGAAGTCGATATGAGTTTATGCACGTTATAGTAAATGTTTGAACATGCGATATATTTGAGTGTTGTCCGAGTGACTCGTAACAAGTGTGCAGAATGGCATGTAAGAGTATGCTTTTCTAAGTCGGTCGAAGCGGATGAAAACGAATGTAATAGATTCCGTAACACTCGAAAAGATGCTATATCACTCGTAAAAGTTTCTAAGGCACATAGAATGACTTGAAATCAAAACTTTATGAGAGCTGAAGTCTTATACCTGATTCTTTGATGTAACTCGGAATGATGTATATGTAAAGTCCGAGTCTTCAATCTCCTCCTTTTGATGAAAGGCATTCCATACTTAGACAAAACTTTGTTAGTGATATATATCCGATTTTTCAATCTAGCTCGGACAATAAGTCAGTAAGATGTGATAAAATGGAGTTCTATTAGAGCACATTTATCTATTAGAGCAAATACACCGAGGTTGCATAGCAAGATCTAAGGTATCGAGCAAGAAGAAACAAAATACTCGATAGACACATCAATGATTGAACGCCGATAGCAGGATTATTAATGAACTGTCATTATAAACACTCGAACATAATTGCTTTAAGCGATAAATCCGAAGGCGAGATAGCAATTATTAATGAAATGCATTTATTCATTAAAGACAAGAAAATTACATAAGAGAGGGTGAGAGAAACTCCCCTAAACAAGAAAACAAATTTTTCTAACTATTCTCCTCCTTGCCTTTCAACAAAAACAAAAAGAGGAAGAATGTATCAAGTAGATACAAATTTGATGTCCGGACACAAAAAAAAAAAAAGAAAAACGAGAAAAGAAAACTAAGAGGGAGGGGATGGAGCAGCCTAAGTGGAAGATGAAGGACGAGTAGTGCGCCTGCGCCGATAAGATCTTGAAGATGTAGTTGAACGCGGCGGGGCAAGACCGGGATTTCGGCATCGGCTCGCTCCGAGTGGTCGACCCGCAACGAGTTCGTCCAGAGGCTCATCCTCCCGGAACTCGACCGCTGGAGGGGTGTGCTCGGGCCGACTCGCTTGGCCGATCGATCATGGTCGGCGAGGTCTTCGACCCACTCGGACTACCGTCTCGAGCCGATCACTTCAGGTTGCGTATTTGGAACACCTTGACCCTCGGCCTACGCTCCGTGCTCTGCCTCTTCTTTCTCCCTTTCCTCGGATGGAGTCGCCTCGACCACGAGCTCCGCTTCTTCTCCTTCTGCTGCTTCTTCTTCCTCTTCGAGGATGATTTGGCCAAACTCGAGGATTCTAAGGTGTCCGAGTTGACAGGATCCTAAGCCGCCTTTGAGCGCCTCTCCTGAAGGAGCTCGATCAGCTCCCTCTACTCCTAACCTGAGCCTTCATCTCGAGTAGCACATCCTCGTCGCTCTCGGATATGAGATTGGGATGTTTTTCGGTTAATGGTCATAGATCGAAGGACGAGTCTTGAATGACCGGAGGATGTCCTCGAACTCAGTGGACATCGAGGAGATCTTGTCCATGATAGCAGTGGACAAGGCGTAAGAGATGATATGAGAAACACCCGAGGTGGAGGCACCACCAGGTGGAGAAGGTAGAGAGAGAGGGGTTGAGTCCGAGTCCGAGTCCGAGTCCGAGGCGGAGAAGATGGCCTCGGTTCTAAGCTATGGACCCGGACACTCGGTTGGGTTTCCTGGTATCCATACCCAAGAAGTTCCTTTTTGCCAATTACTATGGCAACCTCAAAAACAGCGTTGGGATCCGAAGGAAGAGGAACTTTGAATTGTTTCAAAATGAGGGTGAGAAGAGCCCCGAAAGGAAGAGGGGAGGTCTTCTTGTTACGAGTCCGAGCCGCACACTTGCCATTTGCTCGACTATTGCGGGAAAGAGGTCTACTTTGTAGCCCTCTAGAATATCGAAAAGAGCTTTGAGATGCTTGGAGTTGGGATTCTCCTTGCTAGAATGCTCGTGAGAAGAAGGTTCTCATTAGCGGAAACACGGAAGACGAGCTCGGACTTTAGTTAGGTCACGTGAGAAGTTTTTGAGTGACCCAGGGAATTCTTTAGCGTACTTCTCAAAGAAGTCGTTAGCAACCTCGTTGAAAGGTATGAGGTTGTCTGTTCAAGAAAAGAGAGGATACTTTGCAAAGTCGATGGAGGAGGGAAGCATTGATGCGAACGGTGATGTTCTCGAACATGTGAGGTGAGGATACCCTCGAGCTAGAAAGATGAGTGTAAAACTCGAGAGACAAGTTCGGGGTAAATGAACTCGCTAAAACAAAGAAAATTGTAGACCCCAGTGGATTGGATGTGAGGCAACCACGAAAATTTTGTGGTTGGAAAGAATTTATCGTCCAACGTGAGATGCTAGGTGACAAGAGGTT